>JAPMOR010046166.1:77826-125171 GCA_026543865.1 Argiope aurantia | reverse complement strand
TTTTTTTTTTTTTTTTTTTTTTTTGCATACTTCTTATTCAAAAAAGTAAATTGAAGTGTCATATTAGGCATTTGTCGCATGAACAAGAATGGACTCGATGGAACTATCACAATAAACATTCGCAAACAAAACTCATTGGCAAATAGTGTGTCTGAAACTAAGTTGCAGATTTTATTTATTTATTTATTTATTTTTTTGTAAATAAACATTTAAAAAAAGGTGTTGAAAATTTCATATCGAATGGATGCATTTATAAATCTATCTAAATTGAAATGTACAATGATAACACACTTTCTGATGTCACCTCGGATAAAATGCGTTTATCGCAAGACGAATATAAATAGACTTTGGAAAATGTTATTTTTGAATAAACAAATGATACTGATGCATTCTTTCCGCTTCGCTGAAGAAAACACAAGCAAGAAGTTAAATTCAAATTTTTACATAATAGTCACGGTTTTGCTCCGACTCTATTTCACTTCCGTGCATCCGTTTATTTTATTCTGTCTCTGCTTTTATTTATTTATTTCATTTTACTTTACTTTGTCGGTTCGATCCTAAGAAACTCGTTTGATTTATTTTAAGACACTCGTCTCAATTGTAAATTTATATTCTCCCCTCTTTACTTTCTCTTAGACAGCAAAATCTTTTGTTGTTTTGCAGTTTTTTTCGGTTATTCTTTTTTTTTTTTTAACATATAACACGTATATGTGTTCATTCTTGTTTCTTTTACAACAGCGAAATACCAAAGCAGCAGGCACACTTTTACTTTAAATTCGTATCTTTTTACCGTTTTCGATGGAGAAAACGAATTTTATTGGCTTTTTAAATAATTGAAATTTTTTTTCTTCTTTACACCTTCCTAGACTGTGGGTAATTCACTCAACACTCGAAATGGATGGAAGGGAGAAAAAAAGACTGAAAAAAATTATTCAGTGGAACAAGAATTAACTCACGTAAAAAAAATAAAAAGTACAAAGGGAATAAAAAAAAAGAACTGTAAAATATTTGAATGACTTGATTTTTCAATTTGCATTGATTACTTAGAGTGAATTGAAAGAAATCAATCTATTCACCCACAACGCGGAAGATTTACAAAACGAATTCATTTTCCCGCTTTTTGTATGAGAATGAATAGCAGGAGTTGTTCAGATACATGTAAGTTGATTCTCCGTTTTAATGAAATGGTTCACAAAAGAAACTTTTAATTTAAAATACTCACAAACTTTTCTTTTAAAAATAAAACAAAAACAACTACACAAAATGCTCTGATGTTTTTTCTCCGTTTTAATACAGAACTATCAAGAAATTGAATCATGGGAATTCAATTTCAAACGTTCTTTTAATAAGGAAATAATTTAAAAACTTTGAATTCCATTTTTTTCCCAATACAGAAATGAAAAATCTGTGGTTATAACTTTCGTAAAATTAATAACATATTCTCTTTTTAAAAGGTCGGAAGAAAAGTGTTTTAAAACGAGTTCTATGTTAAAAGATTTTTTGTTGTAAATCATAAAACACTGCGTCTAATATGAGAAGTCAAAATGTTTGAAATGTTAAAAGTTCATTACAATCTTTTGTAGATACTCTTTTTAAATATCTGGTTGAACATTATTTTAAAATTATTCTGAATTAATATATATTGCGGAAAGATATTGTAAATTATATTGGAAAGATGGTTTGCTAATCAGCAACATTGTAATATTTTAATTAGTAAAGACATCCGTTTAATAGCGTTAAAAGATATTAGTTTTGACTTAAGTTTTTGTAAGTATAATCTCTTGATGATTTTACATGCCAGTCATGATGTTATAACTGGGATGATGAACTACTCGAAACTACTCTTTTGATCAGAAAGGACTTAAAATTAATGTCAGCGGTCGTTTTAAGAAATGTTGCACCAATTAGGTTTCGCCAATGATAAAAAAAAAAAGATACTTGATGCAGGTTGAATAGTTTACAAGTCCAATAATGGAAATAAAAACTAATAAAGAAACCAGAAAAGAAAAAGTTCATTGCAATAACTTCCTCTTAGAGCAAAACTATTTTCCCTCTTTACCTCTAAAAACGACAAGGAAGTAAAGCGACAGATGTCTTAGCTAAAATTTTAAAATGTCATAAAACTGAACTCGTAAAACAAGTTACAGTGAAAGAAAAAAAAAATTGAATTCATTTCAAAGTAGAGGCGAGAAAAAAGAAATTGCATTCCCTGCCTAGAAACAGGTATTATGACTTCGGTCGTTTCTCATCGTTCATGTTTTACATATCACGTGATAATGCAATTAGTCTACATTTGTATACAAATTATCAAAACTGTTTGGAAGAGAAAATAGATCAAATTCATAACTCAGCACCAAACTAAAATTTAATTATTAGAAAATTAATTTGGTTTTGGCAAAATTCAATTTTATGCTTTTCCCTTTTCATAGTGTCTTTCCAAGAATTACATATAAACTAAAGATAATAAATGTCGACTTTCGGAATTCTTTGCACTTAACAGTTAAAGATAAAAAATTTCAGTTATAAGTTATGAAATACCAGATTTTAACGTTAAAAATTTATTAAATAAATTTCTTATATTCATATTGGATATAAAATAGCAATTAGTCTAATTGTGATTTAATAAGAATTGTTATATCATTGTGTAGCCTGTATTTTAGAAGAACGATGATTTTTGATATATGAAATTCCTGTATTCAGTATTTATAATAAATAAAATTTATAATCGTAAAACGGAAATAATATGTTAATGGAATTCACAATAAAACATACTAAGTCAAGTTGTAATTACATACGTAATGTTTTTCAGTTAGAACAAATGTAACATTTAACTAGATTGGTATGTTTTTTTTTATCCAATGAAGATTACAGTTTCTATCATTGGCGTCTAGCAAGAAAATATATAAAGCAAAAAACATCCAAAAATTCTGCAGAATTTTAATCTTATCTACCATTTTGAGCTATTAAGATCTCCCCAGTCAGCTTTTGAATACGACTGAAAGAAATCAATTAAACAAATAGATACAATTGAATCATATTTTATGCGTTTAGCATTTGAGATTAATATTTGTTTACAATCGATTACTTAGCGACGGCAGCTCATTCGAATTCAAAGACGAACATTCTAATAAAACATAGCCCACTCGATTCCATTCTCGCAAAAATAATAATAACTTTTCCAACAAATGGTACATGTAAAATTCGAAAGGATATTGAAGCCAAAATGAATACAACAAACAAGTAGAAAACATTTAATCAGATTTTACGCGTTTAACAATCCAGGACGGTCTTTGTTTGCTATTGATTATTGATTGTTCTAAGCGATAGTCAGCTCATTCAAATGCAGAGAATTCTGACAGAAACCACTCATCACCCTCGCTTGCAAACATTCAAGGCTTTATCGAATACGAGCAGTAGTAACAGGCAGCAAATGTTAAATTCTCCTGTCATTTACATAGATTTACGTTCAGAATGCGGCATTTAATGCGATTGGGTGTGCATCATGATCGCAAATGAACAAATTTTACTTACAGCACCCACGGCGAAGTTAAAAATTTTGAATCGCAGGGAGGGAAGTAATCATCTTGGTGGAGAAAAATATATCAAAATTGCTCGAAAAACGAATAAATAAAAAGATGTATAAAAAATTACACAAAAGAAGCAGATAAGAAAAGAAAAGAACGTTAGATAAAAGATTGCGAAAAATTATTTTTTTCCCCTTTTCCTTTCTTAGGTTAAATGAAAATGAGAAGCATAAATATTAATCAAAACCATTTCTTCTTTTTTTTTTCTCGCAAACATGCATTAATAATAGTAAAAAGAGGAAGGGAGGAGAAATGTTAAATAAATGAAATAAAACGAGTAGAAAGAGAGTGAGAAACTAAGCATATATTAAAGTTGATGGGATGAAACTCAGCAAGACGCTGAAGAGCCGTGGAATAAGAATAAGGTGGATGGATTCTTTTTTTTAGGGGGTGCATTGGATTTCTTCCCTTCCCCACTTATCTACTTAAATGGTGGCAAATGCAAAACTATTCCACAGTTGCAGTCGCAGCTAGTTATAATACATATGGAAAAGGAAGAGACCGGAATTTGATGCCGAGACATGCCCGAATTTTTTTCAGGGACTTGCTACTAAGTACGCACTATTCTCTAGCATGTCAAATACTAGATTACAAGTGAACTACAATCCACAGCCTATATAAAATTATGAAATGAAAAATTTTAATCTTTTTTTAAAATTTATGCCTGATTTTCAAAATTTCTAACATGGCATATTCATTAAGCAAGTTTGGGGGGAAAATTTGCATCTAAGAAAAGTATGCAAGAAAATAATTAAAATTTTCAGGCAATTTTATCAACAAATCGAATATTTGGAAATTGAATTTCAAAGAAGTTTGGTAGACTTTAATTAGGAGGGAAGGGTTTTTTATTTTTTTTTTATTCTTCGAGTTTTTCGACGAATAAAAATCCGGTTTTTAATTACACGTACATTTTGATTATTGGAGCATTATTCAATTTCAATTTTCATTCAAAATTTAATAAAACTCAATGGAGTAAGAATTAAATTTTGTAACTAAGTTTACAATCTGACGTACTGGTATCTGATTATATATATATATATATATATATATATATATATATATATATATTGGAAAAAATTATCAGCTATTAAAAATTTATGAAAATTATGCTTCCTGTAAATTCTAGAATAATAATCAAGATCAAAGTACTCGGTATGAAGTTAATTCTACCGTTAGTTTTTATTTAAACTTCGAAATATTGCTAGAATAACAACATTCTTCAACATCTTTGAAAATATATAAATAAATCACCCACTTTCAATCAACATGAACACCAATGCATTCATAACATATAAACAGCAGAAAAAATTGTTATATCAGAAAGAAAATGCCACAAAAAGAGGTTTTTTTTAATTGTACATTTTTAAATAAAAAGATGTTTTTTATTTCCCTTCCTCATTTTAGTTCTTGAATTTCATATAGCTGCATAATCTAGACGATATTATTCCTGAAAAACTTGAATTAATTTTTTTAAAAGCAAGTATTCGTATATATAATTTAAAACTTCAGGCAAAACACTCAAGGTTAGTAATAAAAATGATGCACACAATTTTGCAAATGGACGGGATGCTACAAGATATGGATCGCTCGTCACTAAAATTTTATGTTTGATGCATTCCAAATGCATTACAAGGACAAATCAGAATCATCATCTTTGCCGAACACATTATCTTCAGACAAAATAAAGGATGCCATTGTTATGAGATACAGAAGAAAATCTTTGGAAAAATATTTTTTTATAGTTTTCGACATAATTCTATTAATTAAATTCTTGCATAAGAAAATAATCATACTACTCCAGCATTTCGTTTATCAGATATGATTATTGATTAAAATCTAACGCAATCATTATTTTGATTCAGGGAATATAAAAGTTTTACAACTGTATTTGAAAAGTTCAGTTCGTGCTTCTGTAGTCATTGCAACCAGAAAAAGGAAAAAAAAAAAAAAAAAAAAAAAAAAAAAAAAAACCCCCCCCCCCCCAAAAGCTCGAATCTTAAAATTGAAAGCAGTTTGTCAATTTGGAGCTTTTGTAATATATCATCATTTCACAAACAGTAGTCATTTCAAAAAGACCTGAAAAACTTTTTAAAAAAATTAAAAAATGAAATTTTATTTGTTGTTGTTTTGCTTCCAATGGCACTTGCCATAGGCAAGCCCGCTGATTTGAAAACAACGATTTTAAGCCGAAAGGGAACGTCTCTTATTTTAGTAGCGCCAACTAGGGCCAAGAGTACGATTTTGCTACTCACGCATCACATTCGCTTGCACAGCCCCTTTTTAAAGGGGGGCACATTCACACATCTCACAGATAGAACAAATGAAGGACAACCATGCCCGAACCGGGACTCGAACCCGGGACGCCCAGATCACGGGGAAGACGTGCTACCCCTATGCCAGGACGCCGGCGAAATTTTATTTACATCTTAGATGCTAAACCAGTGAACCAAATTTTATCAGTCTAGCTCTTTGTGTCTTGTGGTTATCGAGTTTACTTGTACTCGGACAGCTAGACAGAAAGTTGCTTTTGAATGAATTTTGTTCAAAATGTTATGTAAATCAAAATATTTGATTCGAAATCCATATGACAAATGTCATTCATCTAACTCAAAGCATCTTTAAGCTATCATATAAATAGATAGACAGAGCAATAGACAGGCATATGCCAAAAATGTTTTTTTCAAATTCAGGGAGGTTTGAAACAAGAATATTCTTTAAAATCTCGAGTCGGAATTTTTCACAATACTTTTTCTATGCTTCGTTGGTATACGAAAAAGTAAAAACACATTAACTTAAAATATATAAAAGAATATGTGTCATCAAGAAAACACATTATTCCGACTGTTCCTGGGATAAAAAAAAACGCACATTAAATTCATCTTGAAATGCTCATAAATATCAACCAAAATGAATTTATGCAAGACGGATATCATAATTTCATTTCGGAAAGAAGAAGCACAAAACATGAAGACAGAATAATTAATGCTACTAAATAATCATGAAAAACAATGGTGAATAAAGTTTTTCCTTTTAATTTAGTTTCTGACAAGTGCGTAATTAGGTTGCAACATGCAAAAAGCACAGTTTCACAGGACATATAATTTGTCTGGCAAATATCATATTTTATTCATACAGAAGCAAACACACAATACTTAACTCTCAGTTGTTTTTTTCCCCCTTTCCTAAGCACAAGTTTGATTTCTTCACTTTTTTTAAAACAGGAAGAAAGAATTTCAGAGGAAAAAAAGCTGATTAAATGATACTTGCGAAAGAAATTAAATTGCATTTTATATGCAAAGGTCAAACGTACTGCTGATCATAAATTTCCATTTCAATGCAAAGTTTGTCATTGGAATTTAGTTATAAAACAAACAACTGATTCCAAAGTAATATACTGAAAAAAATGCAGATTATGGATCTTCACAAATCATTATAAAAAGAAAATTCAATGATGCATTTGCCCAAAATGTATTATTATAACTAGTGGATTGAACAATGTATTGTAATTGATTTAATTCTGTTTGAAGGAACTGCAATTTTCAACATTGAATCTGAAATTTATTGTAGAGACTTCAGATTACATAAACTCGTATATTTCCTTTAGAAAAATAATTAAAAAATACGTTTCATCAAAAATTCTTATGGCATTAAGAAAATTGTGAGAAGGAATTCTGAATTTAATTTTGACTAATTTTTATGAAGAGAAAGCATTTGATCATTTATAATTATATGAAAATTGTGAGTATAAGATAATAATAATAATATTTTTTATATTCATTACATAAGGAAATGCCTTCATCTTGTTCTTGATGATTATAAATATTGATAGAAAATAATATTCATAGCATTTCATCTTTATTTAATGTTTGCATTGTAATTATTTCATATAAAAATAATTTCATTATTATATTTTTATTAACAAATTAATTGAATTAATAATCAACAATTTTTCAAGAATTTTCTTTTTCATGTTTCAACATGAAAATAATGAAATATGCATTAATACAAGTTTTTAAAATAAACATATATATAGAAAGTGTCTTAATTAATTTGGCTTTTAAACAGTATACATTCATACAACAGATGCTCAATAGTCTGACCAGTATAAATGCCAGAGGATTGCAGAATTAATACAGCGAAAAACGTGTAAATGCTCACTAAAAAAACACAGATTTTTATTTCAAATCCTTGCAAAAACTACTGTGAAAATAATAATATTAAGCAGAAAATTCTTCTACACAAATAAGGATTAGAAAATATTATTTTAACCCCTACTGATATCGCGCCAACACACATTCAGTGATCGTTTTTCCTCAAATTCCCCCCCCCCCCCACTTGTTCTTCTGAAAGACATAACAAGAGGGTCCGGAATGGTACAGAACTAGATTATTTGAAAATCTATTGAGTTTTATAAAAGTGCTTATGTCAGAGCAGTAGTTCAGATGATTCAGTGAAAGATAACAGCAATAACCTCCATTCTAGAGTTAAAATTGCGTCCCGAATTTTAGAAGATTGAGATCCACTCTCTTCGCGAGATTAGTCAGCATTCAACGTTTTAATTAGATAAAAAAACAACCAAAAATACATTCGATGTGAAATATAAAGAACTAGTGAACTATCGAGTTTTGTTCGATTATTATTCATTGCGCCAAAATTACGGCATTTCCTAACGTCGTTTCTCTTATAAGATGGGAAGGGTAGCGAAGAAAAAAAAGGGGGATGGATCATTTCTTTTCCTTGATTTGTTTCACGAAAAAACAATTCCAAAACAACAACAACGGTAAAAAAAGAAGAAAAAAACTACATATGAGAGGGAGAGAAGACAGAACAAAAATCAATGCCGAATCTTCCACGCAAATCTAGAATTAACGTTATTTGGTTGCGGTCCCACCGTACAAGTCGAAAATCCATACATATACATTCAAGGAATAAATAAATAATAAAAAAGCTTCTTTTTCCCGTTCTTTCCAATCTCCAGCAACGCGTGTCAGCTGATTCATATGGATGAAGACCAAGCAATGTTACATTTAGGGAAGAAGTTCTGTAAGAATGGGTGGAGAAAAAATAATAAAACGACAGTTCGTGCTTCTGTAGTCATTGCAACCAGAAAAAGAAAAAAAATCCCCCAAGAAAAATGTGCATTTACATGAAAGTTTGAAACACAAATTGAACAAGCCCAATTCTGCAGCACTGAAATTATATTTTATCCCCGGATTTGCTATAAATCAGCTTATTCCTTGTCAGATTTATTTTATTCATTTCAATTTTTGAGTCGTCTGGTAGTCTCCCCCTTCTCCTCTTTATTCATTTATTTGGCAGAATTTTGTATCGATATGGAATGAAAAAAAATCAAAAGAATTTTGGTATTTTCACTATGTATTTAATAAATGAATTTTAAAAGCACTTAAGAGTAAGTGACTACATTTTATGGAGTATTATCTGCAATCAATTATTTACTATGAACAGTAGTCCAGATGAAATATTAATCTGCTTACTAAAAATTTCATTTCTTTGGAATAAAGAGATTGAAAAACATATATTCATAAAAATATCCATCCTTTTTATTCGATTTATTACGAAATATTTGAGATAGTATTCTTCTATTGAAAAACAAATCTTTAGAATTCCCAAAGAATTAATAAATTTTAAAAATCGAGGATAAGAAACTGACTTATGAAAATATATAAATAAAAATTTATAAAGTTTTGAAAATATATAATACAGTTTCACGAATTTATGAGTATCTAATATTTATAGATATATCTGCAGCTGCCAGTTATTAAACAGTAATTCAAGAATTTTCATTATTATTGAAAAAATTGATAAAATGACTTTATTATTCTGAATGAATGTCATAATAAATAAGGAATTACTAAACATTCAGTTTCACAAATTGTAATATAAATTTTAACTCTTAGTAACTTTTGGCATATCAGAATTATTACTTTTTTTAGATTTATTCACTAACCTAATTAGCGCACAATAGTACTATTTAACTAATGTTTTGAATTTAATAGTATTTAGTAATGTAGTAAGTTAAATAAGTAGATTAAGGTGCAACTGAAAATATTACATCCGAGAAATTGTTTACACTTGCATTCAGATATTTTGGATTTGTCATGTATTTATTAGTGTTCAAAATAATTTTTATTTGATCTGAACTCGTTTTTATCACATTTTAAAACTATATATATCATTTTTCTCTTTAACAAAATATAATTTCTATGAAATATTTAAGATGCTTCTTTTATGTTTTTAAAATATTTAAAAAATTCTTTCTTTAACTTGTTCTTCTGATATTTAAATTTATTATTTAAATTATCACTGAACTATTGTTATTGAAATCAAAATTACATTATCTGAGTTAGAAATGAACTGAAGACAAGAAGCACTAATGTTAACTATTAATGAAGCAAAACAAGAAATATTCCACAAATTACTTTTAATTCTTTTCTTCCATTTTTTCCAAGATTTACTTTTGGTATCAAAAAAAATTGTTTTTATGTGGGCTTTTCATAATTTTAGTGTCAGAAGACATAAATTTTTCTCAATCTATTCCTAAGTTAAGTAAGTCTACAATCCTTTAGACAGATGATACTACCTTTGCAATTTTGCCGCAACACAACAAGGTTTGTTAATTACTTGCAAACATGAGTTATTTTAAACATTAAGCATTAATAATTTTAACACTATCTCTATTGAAATTTCTACATATAAATCTTATTAGCGAAACAATTTAAATATAAAAGTGTATTATAGCCCTTGCATACTGAAGGAATGTCTCTCGTTATTCTTTAAGATGAATTAAAACAAATTATAATACTTTATTCCAATATAATAGAAATAAAGACTAATTAAAATTTAGTAAAATCCATAGCAGATTCCAAATATGTAAATATATTCCCATATCCACAATGATGAAATAAATATTCGTCAATCAGCAGTCATAAACAAAACTAAATTTAAACGCATAGAAAACAAACGAATAGTGAAAAAATATAAAGATAGGTCTGTAAATGAGGGTCGTGTAAGGACCACTGAGAGCTTTGAGGAAGTGAAACACCTCGACAAAGCACAGACGACTGTGACAGAAACAGGGGACTGTCAACGCAAAAACGAGTCATTGCGGAAAGCAGATACTATGGAAGGTTCCCACCAACTGGCTTCTATTTCGGATACCCACGTATTTATTGAAAGCCTCAGGCAAAGCCTAATGACCTGCTGATGCACTGCCGACTTCCAGTGCTAAAGGAAAAAGAAATGAAATTTATTCAGGAAACAAGCTGGGGTGGGTAGCTTCTGTTTTGCAGAGGACGCATTCATAGAAAAAAAATAGTCTTTTACTTAAGTTAGTTTGAGTCATAGATATATATAAGGGAAGATGGACTCTATAATATAAAAATAATAATAAATAAAGTTAGTATATAGCTGAAGAATCGAACCTGAATAATAGTTGAAGAGGATCAATGGAATAATATAAGTAAGAAAAAATGAATAACTTATTTATTTATTTCTGCTAAACCAATAAAAATTCTATATAATTAAAGTCAGAAAAGATTTTGCACATTAAACTATATAAAATCAGCATTTGCAAGGTAAAAGAAAAAATTCTTGTAAAATAGATTATAGAAGCTATGTATAACATCAATTATTTTCGCACGCCATATAAAAGGTGCATTTGAGTCTATTAAGATTTATAAATTTACTCTAACCAAACAAGATCCAATTATAGTTTCCTGGGAAAAATCGGTTATATATAGCTAAGTAAAATAAGTAGTGTTAATTAGAAATACATTTGCAAAAGTCGCAGGGTCTATCAGCCTTGAACTTTATTTCAAACTTTGCCCTTCAAAAAATATTCAATTCTGACCACGCAATAATGTATTGTCTATTTTGTTAACGGTAACCGTCTCCAATAACACGCCACTGTTTCGGCGTAATCGTCCAATCAAAAGAACTTCCCTAAGCGTTACCAAGTGCTTAATACAACAACACTTTCGCAGAAGAATAATAGCGAGGAAACATACCGATAAAAGAAACGAGACTTGGAGCGAGGAAAAAAAGCTCCGAAAACTCGGGTTCCCAGCTGTAGGCCTAAAAATATTCGCTTAATTTCCGAGTGTTTAATTTATCCCGTCAACCGTCAGCGTAGTTGACACAGTTAGGTGCAACACGCAAACGCCAACTTGCCCGTCACGTTTCGAATTAGTGACCCTTCCCGAAATAAGAATGAGTTGTTACCTTGGAGACAAGAGCAGTGTCCTGTTTTGTGTTAAAGAACAGGGCCAAATTGGAGAGAGTACTTTTGGTTCCATATAAAACAAAACAGACTAGTAATCTGCAACAAATTTTGCTAGTAACATTGTGATAGAATAACAAATGATTTAAGAATTTAAGCAAAGATTAGACCCTACGTAATTTCAGTTATAAATATATACTTTTCCCTAATTGAAGATTTTTTTTTCTCCTATAGTTTTTTATGGACCACATATTTTTTTAAATCTTTTTTAGTTAGAAAGTAACTCAGACTAAGCTTTTATTTAGATTAAAGATGTGAAGACAGAAAATGTTCTGTCTTTACAAATGCAATAAGTCTTCGAATCAAAGTTCAGACATAAGGTCAGAATTCGATCAATGAATTTCCCTCCCTTCTTATATATGCAGTTGCAAGGAGTTTATTATTACTAATATGTACCTTATGTTCAATACTTACATTTACATTTTTTAGCATAATCTAAAACGCAATTTATTTATCGTTTATAATACAGTTCACGATTAAAAGTTCTTCAGATATTATGCATAACTTTTGCCAAATAATGGATAATAGTAAATAGTCCATTAAATTGGCAATCCCATAACACACTTTTTGGCATTCGCAATAAATAAATAAATAATCCAGAGTTATATTCCCTGGATAGGAATCTGAACATTAGATTCGATGGGTGCTGTGGATATTACTTAATGAAATTAATTAAAAAAACATTATTTATAAAACTATTCTAGCCAAAGTAACTAAAGGTTATATTTTGAATATTTTATTGATTCATTAATGTATTCAATTCCAATTTTACATAGCATGAGAAACGTAATTTATGCATCGAAAATATTGATTACGGTATAATAAGCAGAATTATCCGCAACGAGTAGAAACAGTCATTATTAAAATTTTAAAAAATCCACAAAATGAATGGAAGGGTAGGAAGGGGGGGGGGGTTGGAATTTATTCCATTCCTCAACTTACTATTTTCAAAATACAATAAAATGCTTCAGTGTAATACAATTTTAGTTCATAACACCCATAGAAATTTTAACATCCAACTACAGTTAGCCCATTTTTAAACAAAATATTTGCTGAACAAATGAATGAAAATGACACAATCAGATTCCCACATACTCTTTGTTACAAAATTTTCTTAGAGCATTTTCAATGCGTATTTATAAGTATTATTTCCAGTTAATAACGGATGGAAATAAGAAACTTAAACAAATTATGGAATAAAGAATAATTTTTGCTCTGAATGTTCGGAACAAATGCTTTTTAGGGAGAATATATATACAGCCCTTTATAGATATACTTTCTTATTCATCAATTTTATTAATTCGTATTCTAATTAATCAAGTCATGCCAACGATTAAAAAAACAGAACAAGCCTTTCTCTCCTATATGAAAACTCTGATTTATGATTATGTCTAAGTTAAGTTACTGAAATCCTGCCCCTTCCTATCCCCATTTTGCATGCCTCTGCCAAATTGAGGTTTTAAGTGGCATCGGAGATTTGGCTATCGCTGTGGTGGTCACATGATCTTGAATTCCAGCGAAAGCCAGTAAATTGAATTTTCCCGCCGATTCTGCGCAAACAAAATGGGAATTTGTGTTACTCTGCGGACGTGTGTGTGACTGGAATTCGAAGTGAACTCATTTCCTGAACGCAATTAGATGTCGGCGAACGATGAATGGTGCAGTTAGTCCCTAATTAACGAGTTATAGAATACAGGGAATTAAAGTAGCTTGGACTGTTGTTATGAGCAACAACTTTGAAATGGTATTTGTGAAATTGTTTAAAATTTGTATATTTTAAAAATAAGTATTTGAAAAATAAGACATTAAATCGATTGTAAAAGACTTTAAAAGATTGTAACTAAACTTTGAAAATATCTTTTTACAATTTTATACAATTTCATAAATTTCTAATATTTTTTTTTAGTTTATAATTTTATTTAAGTAAGCAAGTTTCGTTATTATAATGAAAGTGATGATGATACAAAGCAGAATTATTTCTATCATTTTTCAAAAAAAAAATAATAATAACTGTTAAATTATTATTTAATTATTTATTTTGTATATGT
Organism: Argiope aurantia; assembly: GCA_026543865.1. Lineage (NCBI taxonomy): Eukaryota > Metazoa > Arthropoda > Arachnida > Araneae > Araneidae > Argiope > Argiope aurantia. Next base: position 111,240 of record JAPMOR010046166.1, on the reverse strand, counting down.
CAACGGAAGGAAACATAAAATATCATCATCCAATTAAATAAAACGCATAGAATGATTAAATTAAAATCCAATCATAAAATAAAAATCTAATCATAAAAGACAGCTTTTTATTGTAAATAATTTGAGTTTCATATTTTTATACTGAATTACAAAACGTATTATTATAGCTATTCATTTTCCACCTCAACCAAATTAATAACTCGAAATTTTTTGTAGTTAATCGAAAACATTCTGTAAGAATTCATTAATTAATCATTATAGAAATATGAAAGCAAATGATTTTTCTTTTAAATCTTGTTTTTTTTTAATAAATACTAGATTTAAAAAATTTTGAAGCTTGAATTATAGTTTTGGAAAAAATCTTTATTAACATTAAATTTATTTATAATGCTAATGTTCAATTCTATCATTGTAATTATCATATATACCTAACTAAATTTTTAAAGATAACAAAACATTTGACTCATCTATATGAACATCAAATTATATATCTAAATATATTCTTTTTAGAATATATTCTTTTAGTCACACGGTTTGACCTATACAGTGCAAGAGTACCCAAATTCATCTTTTATTAATAGTAGAAATAGTAAAGTTGCAATTAAATCTAATTTATGGCAAAATCCAAAATATTTTTCACCTGAATAAGACTATATATATAAGTATTATTTTATGTGAAGCAGAATGCAGTTTGAAGACAGTGAAGAGACTTGCTATTTCGTGACGTCGCTTTATTTCATTTTTAAGAAGCAGGCATATGTACAAGCGATGAGCACACAGAACGACACAGAAAAGGAATGAGGGAAAAGCTCTTGGACATTGTATACCTGGTCTTATATAACCTATGATTTTGATAGGGAAAACATTTCTTCATAGTGCTAATATATTTCGAGATTCGATTACACGCGCGGAGAAGGCAGGGGAACACAGGGATATTTTAAAAAAGAATTTGCCTCATCAGCGGTATTTTGCCTCTTCACGCGGAGTGTGGGAAAGTTAGACTTTTAGCTGATTCAGCAATTTAACAAAGCTTCTCTTGAATTAATTAAATAGAAAAAAGATATATATATATATATATGTGTGTGTGTGTGTGTGTGTAATATTCAAAACAAATATCAAAAACATTTACATATAGTGAAACTTGAATTGCACCTACAAGATTTAACCAACTAGCGCATCAAGATATTTTTCACAAATCTATCAAACGCCACGTAGAACTTCTATCCTTTTATGCACCTGAAACTTATCGCGTAAACCGAAAACATCTAATGATTTGCCTCTCATTTCATTCCTTCCTAAAGAAGCCGCGTCACTGCGACTCTTTCATCTTTCCCATCCTAATTTGTGACCTTTTTCTTTTTCTTGGAGATCTCATTCAGTCTCCCCTTTTCTCTTGAAGTCAGTCTCTTATATGCATTAATTCCGAGCTCTGCGTCCCCTCGCATTCAAGAACCTTCATTTATTTCCGAATCTTCCACGCTAGTTTATCTCTGCTGTGTATTCCATTCATTCGGTTCGCCTGCCTCTCTCGCTGGAACACTAAAGAGTTGTTAATGATTTTGTTCTGAGGTAGAAGATAGTGGAGCTCTTCGAAGTTTATCTTTCTTTGCTTGATCGTATTTAAGGTTTAAATTAAGATTTACGGTGCTATAGTTTGTGGTGTGGTAAAAATGCGACCTACTTAAAGCATTAAGAGGGTCAAGAGATAAGGCACTTCGAAGTTTATCAGCTCCCGAATTTTTATGAATTTAGGAGGAAGTTTTGAACTAAAACTAATTTGTTCTTATAAACTTTGTTTCGCCAGGAGAAAAATGAGGCATACTTATATTTATGCATAATTAATAATTGTCTGTGTTCAAATAACGCCAAGTTTGTCCACCGCCAACAACCACCCCCATAAATTAGGGATTTTTTCCCTCCTTTTCTTTATATTTACGAATTTCATTCATTATTTTTAATAAACAAAGACATATCCAAAAATAAATAATGCGTCAATTAGGAAAATTTTTTTATGCCAAGAATCTATAATTCACATTAAAATAATAAGAACACTATGTGTTTGACAGTAAAATTACATAAGACTAAAATTTCAATAAATAAATCATTTTTTAAATGGAAGAAATATCAATCAATATTGCACCTTATGCAAAAATAAATAAATAAATAGTTAAATGGAAGTAATAAGCTAATATAATTAAATTTGTCTTGTCCTTTATATTATTAATCCACATTAGTTATTTCTCGAATATTTGTAAACTCTTTATTCGTAGTAATACATTTCTTTATATTCATTAACTAATTTAGTAGAAATCCTTTCTTAAGATGAAGATATGGATTACTTTTATGTAACTCATTTTAAACGGAAATAACAAAAGTAAACAAAAATTTATTATAAACAAATATTTCAAATTTAATTCGGGACATTTTTTTGAAAATTATTTATCTTAGGTTTTTCATGAATCGTTTATCCAAAAAAAAGTTTAATTTAAATACAAGGTTTATTACTAAAACTTTATTGAAGTTTATTCCATTATCATAACTAAAAAAAATATTTACATTTGACATAAAACATTCTGCATTTGAAAACTTCAAAAGCTTTTGAGAAAACACAATAAGCACGTACAAAATATTAACAAAACAATGTAACTCACATAAATTACATAAAAAAGTGCAAATATTTGACTTATGGAATATTACAGCGTCCAAAAGAAAAGGAAAATAGAAAAAAAAAGTGTTTAAACGACGACCATAAACCATATGACGCTCCTAGACACACACCGAAAAGCTCAACTACAAAAACCTTTCTCTCCTAAAATCCGTTTTTATCCCCTTTTAGAGACAGGATACAGTGGGGGAACTATAAATTGGGGCCTATTAAGCATTTTATTGCTTGTTCTTTCCTTGACTTTGCTGCCATGGTCTATAAAAGCGTGACCACTAGCGTCAGCGGTAAACCCCTGAACCTACTCCGGGCTTAGAGTCTACTTTGGGCTTTAACGAATGGTTTCTCAGAAAAACCTTTTAGAAAGTCCTTTAACATCGTCGCCCTCTGCTGAAGGAGATGTCAAGTTCTTTTGAAGTATACGTTATTATTAGAGCGGATTTTCTAAAGTTTACCGAAATTTATGACGGAAGATATTCTGGTGAGCCAGCACTCAAGATTTCAATCTCCAGAAAAGTGAAACTACTATGCAGATTCATGAGTTAGTTCAAATGGATGATTTAGATTTGCCCATAACAAAATATTGGAGAGACCATTTCACAACATTGAACGATTTACAACAAGAAGGCAAAAGGCTAGATTCATACATAGTCTGTTAGATAATTGCCCTATTCTGTAACTACGCAGGAGAATGCCTCATCAGATTTCTCACAGAAGATACGAAGTATTTTACTGAGAAAATAATTCAATCAATAGTCTTTAAACAACAACATTGTGGTTATCCAATTGAATCTTTAAATCATAATGTTTTAGTACCAAGTTGATACAGAAAATCAAAAATAAGTCGCCTGTCAGAAATCGGATTTTTAGCTGTAAAACAAACGAAAAAAAAAAATCAAATTTCCTTCTGTTCTAACATTATAAAGATATTATGAAGTTATAATTATTATCAGCAAAATACAAAAGTAAATTTTTTTTCAGTTGAAAATTGTATTGTTTATCAACAGATCCTTAATCAATAACCACAAACAAGTAGAAGGAGGGGAGAGAGAAATAGTATTATGTATACAATTCTAGCAATTATGTTTCACAGTAAGGAAAAAAATTTCTGAATGCTCCAACATTCGGAAAAATTAATGTTAAAAAAAGGGGGGGGGGAATTCAATCTTGAATAAAAAATCCATGATAACATTAAATAAAATTTTTAATAACTTTATTTTTGGAGAAAAAAAAGACAATTATTTGTTATTTTCTTTTCAAAAAATAAATTCATAACTATTTTAAATCTAATGAAATAAAATTTTCAAGCGAATAAATTTAAAATAACATCAAAATAATAATAAAATAATGCAACAAAAACATCAAAGTTATGGAGAGAAAGGGAGGGACTGCACCGCATTCATAGTCGTCCATAGTTAAAAATTTCTCAATTAAAAGAAATGTTATTTACATCAAACATAAAAGTACTCTATTGATTAAGATATAACTTTATGAATAAAAAGGGAAATAAAAAGAAGACCAACATATCCGTGTTTAATAGCTTATGTTCATTTTTTCTTCTTTCAATTACATAACCCGAATCAATAGTGAAAGAAAACATTCATAAGAACTGAATATGTCGCTTAAATATAGTATAAATGACCCAATCTGCGTGCAAGCCTACAAGCACGACATTTCAGTTGTGAAATTGTCATCTGCAAAGGAAATACTGTCAAGCTCCCATTGTGGGGGAAAACTGGCGTATAGCAACAGCGGCATAGTTTCGTAAAGTCACTCTTTCCACAGAAAATGACATGGGAACGAGTCACGAAGCAAAGTAGACACTATTTTTCTACAAAAGCTTTCGACATTCGTAATTGAGAAACAGTCCGAAAGCTGTGCAATCATGTTTAAAGGAAGCATTTTCGCATAGAAAGAGGGGATCGTTTTGAACATGTAATCGCAGAGTTTTAAAGGAAACGACAACGTTCTAATGCTTTTGTTTATGCGATTTTATTTTCATTGATTGTTTTACGCCAATCTCTGCCATTTAGAAGCAGAATATTAGTTATTTTAGGCGTTCGCGTAAATAAATTACTCCTCAACACTTCACCCAGATTTTGTTCGATGAAAAGGTAATTAATGAAATATTAAAATATGCTTTTGAAAATTCATCCTTTCATTCAAAATAATTTTACACTTATTTCTGTTATATAACAATTTCTATAACATATATTCAGGCAATTTAATTGCAATATTGCATAGATGAAATATTTGTAATTCAAGACAAGATACTCTTTATGAACTGGTGTTGCCATATCCAGATATATTTTTCTAAAAATTTGGAAGGAATGAAGCTTTTATTTTTTGTGTGTGTGATGATAAAAATTATGTATGTCTCAGTGTACGTGATACCCAAATTAAATATATACATCACTTCGCATGTCATTTTACTTTCATCTTAAACTGTACAATGATGCCACATCGCTTGTTCTTTTTGTGTCTTATATGCAAATATCAATTGAATATGTTAGTAACCTTTTGCATCTTTTATATTGAAAAATAATAATATCATTACTATTTTTAAATATATTACATTAGCTATTAAATGAATTTTAAACGGATGCAGGTAGTTCTGGGAATTAATAGAAAAGCGAGGAAACTTCATAATCATTTTTATGTATATTTTAATGTGTTTTTTGTGTCAATGTATGCAACATAAATTGCAACCATCATAAATGGTGCTGAAATATTGGTATTAGGTTTTAAAAATATGATGAAACAATGCACAAAAGTGGATTCTTACAGACTGCAGAATCGAAATTATTTTGATTTTCTTCGTTATAAAACTGTCATGAAATTCGAAGCAATATAAAATCAAGCATCTCTCTAATGAACCGATATAATAACTTTGTTTCGCTACCACGGCGACATTGTGTTTTAATAGTCATGAAAAACGCAAGAAGAAACTAGAATGAAAGCTACAAAGCGTACAAACGAAAGTAGGCGAAAAACGTGAAAACGAAACGATAACAGCTAATGAAAAGCAAAGAGAAAGAAGGAAAAAAATATATATATATCCGAAACTGCAGCACTCAATCTTCAATTACGCCAACTAGCGACCGTCTCACTCGAGGTTCACACGCCCGATTCTGGATTTCAATTGAAAAGCAAGAGGCAGGGAGCAAAAAACAAGAAGTCCCCTTGATTAACCTCGTCTTACAAAAGGGGTCTTTGTTCGAATGGCTCGGAAGTCTGTAGAGCACGAGGCCGAACGTGCTGGAGAGGCAGGTTTCGTTTTCGACGAGTGTCATTCCTTGCCAACGACTGGTGACGGGGACGAAACCAGAACCACTCACCATCCCAAGTAGGCAGGGTTCTACTATCTGAGTGAGCGCCTTCTACCCATCAAAGAACATGATGCACCACTTCCGAATTAAATGGACAGGTTATCTCTGGAATGGTTTAAATGAATCGATTTTGCTGACTGTAACCAAGTTATTGGGGGTCACTAAGATGGAAATGTGCTCAGGAAACGAGTTGAGATGTGAGTCCTTTTTAAATAATGGTATTTATTTTGGCGATGGGTATATACTTTATATCAAAAAATTAAATATGGGTAATAGATCATTCATCTCCTCTTATTTTAAGTTTCGTCCAATTTCGAAACTCTAGCATTTTAAAAATATATACAATGTCATTGGCCATTGTTTTTTAGTAAAATTAGTTGTAGAATTCATGGAATAAAGATATATGTAGGATTCCTGACCAAAAGGTTCAATAATCTAAGTTTAAATGTCAGCTCCTAAGAAGTTCTTTGACAAGGCAGTTCAATTCCAAACCATTCGTAATTACAAGCCGCTAGTTATTAGTTACGGACAGATATCATTAATAAGTTTTTTTTTTAAATTTATCATGAAGAAAAATTGTTATCATCATCCGGGTCAATATTCACAACTGCTGTAGGAGAAATATTATTCATTTTGTTATTCAACTTTTGTTATTTTACTTATTTATTTTACGGAATTCTAATTCGGGTACTTTAAACATCAATGGCTCGGTCCTTTTGTTCAATGATTGCAAAGCATTTTTATTTCATGAGTTTTATATGTAATGATTTTTTAAAAGAAAGACAACAATTACTTTATATATATTTGGTCACTCCGCCTGCAAGTGGGACTCCCTCGACAATGATTATTATTCACATATCGTATATCTTTTCAAAATTATAATAATGTAGAAAGATACAAGATAATTCTGAATTTAGAACCTTAAATTAATACGCACTGCAGCAAACAGAAAAGAATTTAATTGATTCTAGAAAAATGCACATATGGTAAAATGGGTATTATTCCAGAAAAAAAAAAGCTTTTGATTTCTGCATTTGGCGGAATATCTGAAATTCTTCAGTGACTATAACATTTTTATAAAAAGAAAAGTTATATAAAGAGATGAAAATTCCAGTAATTATAATTTAACGGATAATAATTTTATTTAAATATTTCAAAATCTTTTTTATGCTTTCACTTTCTATTAATCATTAAATTACTAGTTACATTACCCAATAAACGAAGCAGTACGAATGTACTTACTACGGCAAGGAAAACTATCTTATTCAATCCGCTTTTCTGGGGAACTTAAATATTGAAGAGAATTGGTCTTTAGGCAGAGGAATTAAGTCGCAGTCTCTTTTCCTCAGCACTTAACACGTGACTAGAAAGAAGGATGCCTCAATTCGAGGATTATTTAAACTGCCTCCTTTACCAGTTATCCAAAAATTTTCTCCGAGGAAATTGATCCTGAAGAACCAATGCGCTTAAACTAACAAGGACCCTGGATACCTTATCGCTAAATAAGCAAATCCTTATCTCCGTTGGTGACAGTCCGTTTACCCAGGGAGTCACGTCGCTTTGATAACACTATCCCCTACCGTACACAATCCGATCTGAGAGCTAGGTAAATTTATACTCATTAACCCTCGCCAGCCGAATATAACTGATTATTCTTGATAACGGATTGGAACCGTCCTTTACCGATCTCTCTTATGGCAAAACCCTTGCTAATGCCGGTTGCTGCTGCTGAGCGGGAAAACTTTGCATACGAAGTAGTATCTACAAGAATTGGCAGCTCTCTCCAGAGCAATTACCTGGGAGACCCTCTACCGAAGAATTCTTTAGTTAAATATTTGTACTTTCCTACTCTTGTTGATAGAGGAATAAATGCGATTTATTTAAGAAATGTTCGTTCTAAGACTCGTACGAAAACATGTTTAATTAGTGAATTTAGGAATGGATGTTTCGAAGGAATCAGGACTCGTAGTGTTGATGATATCGAGAAGGCATGATTGGTGTAATATGCCTCTAGGGATCAATATAATTGCAGACAAACATGATGATGTTTCTCAAAAAATAAATATTGGAGTTCTGAATAATTAACAGAAATCAACGTTTTGGTGTTGTTTGAAAAATTGCATCAAACAAGTTCAGACCATAAATGAATTAAGATTTAAAACGCATATATATATGATATATATATATGTAATGATATTTTAATTCTAATTTCAATTTAATTAATTTCCAAGATTTTATCTTAATTTGGTCCATAATAACTTTATTCTAAAATATTCTCTTATTTCTTGATCCAATTCCACTTTCTCTACTTAATTAATTCAAGAGAAGCTTTATAAAATTGCTGAATCGATTAAACGCCGATACTTTCACACGCTCGGCGTGAAGGGGTAAAAAACTGTCCAGTAAGCACATTCTTTTTAAAAGATCCCTGTCCCTTACATGTGATTGACATGCGTCAGAAATCCCTATAAGAATCTTATTAATATATTAGCACTATGAAGAAATATTTTCCCTATCAAAATCATAGGCTATATAAAACGAGGGATAATTTATTTCTCTCTTCTTCCCCACTTCTGTTTTTGCAACGCGCTGTGGCGGACGCACAATGTCCGCGTCCTTGCTTGTAAATAATAATGCTTTCCCGATGGATTAAAAAGAACTTAAAAATGTAAAAAGTCTCTTCACTGTCTTCATTCTGCTTCACATAAAATAATGTTACATATATATATATATAAATGATAATTTCACTTTAATTTGCTAAAATAAATTTAAACGAATTCTTAAAATAATTGTAAGCACTGGTATAGTTTCAACGTTGCTTTTGCTGTACTCTAAATGAAAACTTTCTTCGAAGTATAATGACATGAAGAAAACCGATAAGAATGTTTTACTCTTGATTTTTACATATAATTTCAAAGGACATTTCATGTTTAACATCTAAATCTTTTTTAATTAGACTTATTAAAGAGAATCGGACATGCCATTTGAGCTTCTCTTTTTAGTCGATTGAGTTGGAACTGGATGTACTTCTACAATTTTCGAGTAAACACCAATACCAAATTTCATTCATTCTATTGTTTGTCTCTTAAAGTGATTGTGTTCGCTTACATATGACAAGCAGTCAGTCATATCACTTCCAGAAGGATTTTTTTTAAATCAAAATTAAGAAACAAACCTACAATTTAAATTTTATTATGATTACATACCAAAATTCACGTATACAGGTAGTTACTTTTGAAAAATCGCATTCACGTTAGCAGAAATAGACAGATCGATAAGCAATAAAATCAATCTGCAATTTTTCGTCTAAAAATTAATATAAATCTCCGCCTCATTATATTTTTGAGTAATTATGTTCATATGTATATTGGTGCCCAGACAGGCATTAAATAATTCGATCCGTCGATAAGTTTTATCCGATAATTAATGGAATTCTAAATCTTTGATGGTAAAAGTGTATACCTAATTTCGCCTATCTATCTTCTTACACTTTTCAATTATCTATTGTCATACAAATGGACAAACAAACAGATATAATAAAAAAGTTTTTTTTTCTTTTTCTGATTTAATGATATTTAAAAAGTACATATTTATCAAACTCTTGAGGTTCTAAGTTTTGCCAATAAGAATTCTTACTTTATCTATTATTTCCCTTTCATATGGGCAAAAATAATAACTCAACAAACATGACAGTGAAGAATATAAAATAAAAATAAGCTTGGCGAATTATATAATAAAATATATTTAAAGAAGTGATGGTGTGAGTTTTTTATTCATGAACGTAACAGTTTTTATTCCGGCAATTTCTTGATAATGTCTTTTATTTAATATTTCTTTCGAGCATCTAAAAATTGTTTATTAATTCAAAAACATGCCTATCCAAAAAAGAAAAACTCAGAGAAGAGAAAACTCTTCAATTTTAACCTTCTACTAACAAAGACGTACAAAATAACATCCGGAAATATATCCTGATATTTTTCTTCTCACAGTTAACAGAATATAACACCAGAGCAATTTATCTAATTTAAGAGCCGTCCTCGCGACGTACCAATCCACTCAGTCAAAAGAGAAGAAAAATACGATGGAAACATATCACGGGAGAAAAGCAAAAACCACTTTCAATAAAAGACATCTGCAATGAAACCTGCAGGTACTAGCAGGCATTAAACAACAAGAAGACAGAAAAAAGAAAAGAGACCCAACCAAATCGATGTAGAGGAAAAGAAGTCTACACAAATTACTCTTGATTTTCTAGATTTGATTTCTGCTTACCCTCACCACTTTCATTCTTCGCACAGATACACATACACACACAGAAATACACATTTCGATTTCGTCAGTATACCCACATGGGCCACCATGCGTAAAACTTGTTTTTCCGAATGCGACTCCGTGCTGTGTGCTCAATGGAGCCGAGAGCTTTCTTGGCAAAAGGAAGCAACGTACGTGAAAAGACAACAAAATGTAAAGAGGGAAGACACTAGGGAGTGGGAAGGGAAGAAGTGGATCCCAGTGAAATGTTCTAGGCTCAGTCTGATATACATCTTCTTGAGTTTAGGAAGAAGTGTCGAGGTATGCGAGTGCGGCATCTTTCAAAAGGTCCCAGGGATCTCGAGGACTCGGGATGTGGCAGCTGGAATTTTGGAAGGGGTTTTACACTTTTTTCCATCACGCATTTCTTTGTCGGGTTGGGAAATATTTATATAGAAAGTGTGTGGAGATCTAAAACAAATACAAAACGTTATCCGCCATCCACCAGGGCAAGAAAAGACGGATTTTTTTAAAAACCATTTCATTGCAGAGAATGAAAAGAAATTGGACTAAGAAAGGTGGTTTGAATTCTGAAACAATTTGATTTTTAAAGCTGATTTGCATTAGAAATATTTTTAATATTTTATTTTTAAAACAGAGATAAATTTAAAAAAAAACTACCAGCATAATAACAAATTTAACACTAGTAAGTTTTGGGGAAAATATTAACATATTTTAAGCTATTGAAATTTTAAAAGGTGACATAAAGTTCATTTTGAATTAATTTTAAAAATGATATAAAGCTTCAGAACAAGAATTTAATGTTCGGCAACTGTGTATTAAATTTTTATAATATGCAGATGAAAATAATGAAAATAGAATCTTAGTTTCATTTTCATTAGAAAAATGATTTTTTTTCATAAGTATCTTAGTATCAATGTTCATAAATATTACTTTAATTACATTTAGAAATTATAACAATATTAAAATAAAAATTATTAAATAATTACCATAGAGAAATGAGAAAAACCCTCTGTTATTAATTCCAAAATTTATTTTTCCTAGATATTTAAAATCGGAAAAACAGAAGAAAAACCATATAACCAAGCAAAAACGAAGAAAGAAAATTTTAAATGTTAATTTAAAGCAGTAGGCTTTTTGATTAAAATTAATTTGCTAGACTCATCAAACTGCATTTACCTTAGCTAGTAAATAATATCAATAGCCAAATTTGTTCAAACTGTAAAGAGAGTGTTAAAACTTATTTGATAGCTGGCAATGGTGGATTTGCGCATTTTGCGATCACACCTTAAGATGCTCCTTTTTTAATAAATAGTCAATTTAGATTCACATTAGAACAAATTTTTAACTAAATCCGCATTTAATGGTTTATTTTAGTTTAACATTTTGTTTTAATAATTTTCTGAAAATACATATGACTTTATTTCTTTGATATGTTTAGAAAAGCATATAAAAATTCTAAAATTTTAAAAATTAAATTTAACTATTAGCTATTGATTTCCTTAATTACAGATAAAAACATTTAATTATTATGATAGCTTATAAGAAAATAATATATATCATACAAATATAACATTACAGATAATTATTTTACAAGATTTAATTAATATTATAATATATTATAAATAAATAGTTAATCATATTTTAATTTATTTAATAATGCTTTTGATGATCAATGTAAATTCAGATTGTGATCATCAAATTTCATAATTCATAGAATTCATTTTATAATTCTATGTTAATTGGTATTTTTTCAATTACAAAATTATATATTTGGGAGATAAGTTTTGGGTCGTTTGGTTTTTTATCGTCATACTTGTGTAACCCCCCCCCCCCCCACAACAACAGCGGCCTTAGGCTACTGCCTAATCGAAACTTCACCAAGATTTGAAAAGAGCTCCACAACTCAATAGAATTAATCCATGATTACAGGATACTGAATGTATGCGCAGCTCCAACCAAATTTCTAAATTCTCCGCGCATCATGCAAGAAGCGCGTGACTTTGCAGCGTAGCGTTAAAATAACAAGCAACTACATATTAAATTATACGCGTAGTACCTTTTAACATAGGATTGTATCACAATGTGAATTGATTCCATTAACTTACGTTCACTCGAAACGCATTCATTTTTACCCAAATTCATCTACAACGAAATTACTGCAATCAGCTGTTAAGTCAAGGACCCAGAAAACTTGTCCTTACAAACAAACATATTAAACTGGTACTTGACTCGTGTATTTACAAGTGCATTATCTTACACTTTCAATTTCATGTCCTTGTGTGAAATAATTTCCTACTTGAAATAAAAGCCTACTCAAACAGTAGCCGAAATGAATCGACTTCCCACATCTAAGTAAGCTGACTTTTTCCTTTTCTTTTTGATACAGCTCACTGATCTGCAGTGGTTTTTCTCTTTTCACATTCATAACTTGTTCTGGTTTTTGAACCATGCAATTAATACCGATGGCAAGAAAGACTTTTTAATGCAACTATTATCCCATTATTCATTTACATTTTGAAGAAATTGTGAATGAGTTGAGAAATATTGCAGAGTAATAATAGTAATGACTGCAATAGAGAGTTACAAGATCATTTTTTACGCAAGCACTCCTTTGCCAATAAAATTGGGGGAAATTACCACTATTATTATATTTTAAAGTGATAAAATTAAAATCAATTTTCATTATAAAAGCATACAACAAAATATGTGTTTGGATAAACAGAGCTGCTTAAAGAATACAGTAAATTCCGCCAGAATTTTCTGTTCCAGAAAAAAGTTCTAATCTAATTTTTAGAAACGCCAAACTGTAAACTTATTTATTTATAAAGGGTTTTTTATGTGCTTTGATTTGTAATTGAAATTTGTATGGATTTTTTTTAAATGATTTGCGTTTTGAAATTTTGAAAATTGATTTCTCATATAGGAGTCATTTTCTGCCTTGAAAACTCTCAAATTCGACAGACATGACGTTTCACCAATTCATACGCATTTAAATATTCTATATTTGTCAATAAATGTTCAGATATATTTCATTAAATTCATTTTTAATTCTTTTCCCTTTCATATTCCCAAAAAAGAATTTCATTAAATTCTTTTTTGGGAATAAATTTTTTAATGCGGAAACAAGGCAAGTACAGTAGGCTCTTAACTTTTACAGAAACTATAATATCTGCTTAAAGATTGTTAGACTTTATTTACATTAAAAATAAATTATTCATAGTCATTTACTTTATTTGCATTGACTTACAATTATTTACTCAGGCGCATTTATTAATAATATCTAATAGGTTTCAACATTTTTTTTATTTGATACTAGCCGCCTTTGGCGACCAGTCGGTTCGCCAGTATTACCGCTCGCTACAATTTTCAATTAAATATTTTAAGTAACTGGTCTCTTAATAGATTCTCAAACAAAACATTTTTAATCTTCAAATTTTGATAGTCGTACCAAACTTATACTGTTGTTTAGATCGTTTCGTTCAGTTTATTATATATATTTTGCTAATTTGTTGTCATTTCCGGTAAAACTTCAACTTTAATTTAAAGTGGAAATGATGAAATTGCAATTAATATAAAGATATTTTTTAATAAAACCAAGCTTTTTATATTATTTATCTTCTTTATTGTTATTTATTTATTATTATTATTATTGAATATGAGTATTGCAAACAGAATCGCTTGGTATTTAAGTCTTATGTGAACTACAAAATATTTTTCATAATTTATGTAATATCTCAAACAATAATTCAACAAAAATTTCTCAGATTCAGCATAAAATTAAGTTTTTAGTTTTGCTTTAAAAGGATTGAAATGAAATCAATAATAATATTTTGTTCCGGCCTATAAATATATTTCAAAAATTATGAAGTCTAAATTTAATGCAGTAAAGTATCATATTCTGAGAAATATTCTGGACACACCAAATTTTAAGTAAATGAATGAATGTTTCTATTTTCCACGATCAATTAAGACTTATTTATGAAGTTTTGAATGTTAAAAATTTTTAAAAACTCAACATTTTCATAATCTTAGGCCAATTAATCTTGAGAAATCTGTACGCTGATTGGCATATTTTCTTTGAAACGATCGATGAAAAATATAAAATTATCCTTTTTTTATTGAATAGTGATATTCAAATTTTCATAAATCAGTCAGTTTAAGTGATTGATTTAGTTGATTGGAAATTAACTCTTTTTATTTAAAATATTAGTGTTTCAAGAACATTTTGTTAATCGTGATTTCCACAGCAGAAGCTCTATGTAAAATCAAAAATTCGTTATTTATTAGAGCATTTATTGAATCAAGTTACATAAAATATAATCATTTTCCATTTAGACCATTTTAGCAGATCTGTGTCTTACTAAAATTTACAAATTAGCTGTGTGGCCCTGATTTGAATGGATATCCTGTTCATATTAAACAAAACTTGCCTTAAAATAAAACTGATTTATTGGATTAATAATATAGAGAGTGTAAGATCATAAAATAATTTTTCTTGAATTTATTTTTTAGAAAAAAAAAATATCCAAAACGAATTTCAGCATTTTTGATATTTTAATTTCATTTTGCTAAGTATATTTCACTTTGCTCATAATTTATAGCTTCGTATTACCTGGATTCGACATAGGAACACCTAGAAATATATGGAATAGTTTACACTGGGTATGGTTTTAATTTCATTTGGTCGAGCATATCTAATCGTGCCCCTGATTTCTAATTTTATGATAAAGGAAAAGCAACTGTTGACCAAATTTTCACAGGTGCACTCATGTAACATCTAAAGCTGCCAAGTTGGATTTAATTTAGTTAGGATATATGGCTGTTCTGAAGGAACTTTACGAATAACCTGGCTAAACACATGCTTCGTTTGCAGGAAAGCCAGACCAACTGTTGTAGACTGCAACAGTTCGCTTCTAAAGTGAAATTTATCAATCTACCAACCTTTGTAGAAAATTCTGGTTAAGGAACATGTCCAAGATCGAAAGCATAGTCTTTTCCCTCAAATTTTCATTTCATTTAAATAGAAAAATAAAATTTTTCAGATAAAAATTAGCCTAAGAAAATTATAATCCATTTTTCTTGTCAACGAGGAACTTTCTTTACCAATTAAGATCAATTTCACTATCTCCATGACAACAAATACCAAACTTCTTTGCCACTAAGTTTTAAGGCTAAAAAAATAAAAAAAAATAACAAAATCTTGGAATTCATCAGCTTTGTAAGATAAATGTCGAAGCTATTCCTCTTACAAAACTCACTGAAGTATGGCGTAATTGTTTGCACAAGACCCTCTCCAGTACTTAAGAAACAAGCCAGTCCACTCTCTCTCACACAAACATACTTTGAGAGATCTTTTTGCAGAAAGAAACATCCACCAATACATACTAGGAAAATACTTAGCGTCTCAGATCACTGAACCTTTAATCCCAAGATGGATCAAGATCAAAGCATTTTCTTTTCAAGCCGAAAGCACTCTGGACCAGTTACTTCAGACAGGCCCATCCATACCTTCATCATCTCTGATATTTCTCACGTACTTCGTTGGAGCGAGACACTTTAAAGAGAAGTCACGTGTGCTTCGACGTTCTGGGCTTCGCCCCAAAGGAAAATAGCCAACAAAACAAACCTATGGTGGCTAAGGAGACATCTATTGTTTGCGCCAGCGATCTTCAGCAGCTTCATACCGCATCGATGAGTTTTGTCCATTTTTTTGTGTTTCGCTTTCCTTTTCCTGCCAGTAAGATAAGAAATTGCCTACGTGAGCCTCTAAGATATTGCCAGTGAACCTTTCTGGTGATTTCGGGGCTTCAGGTAGAAGCAAAGGCAAAACAATAACTCGTATGGGCAATCATGGACTTGATGAAACAGTAGGCAGTGCCAGGTGCTTTCCTTCCTCATCTGATCAAAAGCAATCATATGCTTAAAATACTATTCTCAAAAAGAAACACAGAGATAATGCTTATGCTTACAAGCTTATTTAGAAGTAAAAAGATTTAGATTGCAGCACTTTGGAACAGCCAAAGTATAGATATAAGATGAGGAAATCCACACTTTCCGGTTCCTTAAAAGAAAAACCACAGGAAATGTAATGGATATAAAAAAAGCATTTCACATTCTAGTCATTTGTTTTATTCAATAAAAAAATTTTTCCTTAAAAATAAAAATTTCATATAAGAGTAATTTTTTGAGAAAACTCCAGAAATCAAGACACAAATATGGAGAAGCATCACTGGAAATTAAAACATGAGATTTGCAGAAAACTTAATTTTTTATACAAAAGTAATAAAAATTAATAAGTGATTTTAGTTCGGTTACAATTAAAGCCAATTTCATTACACCTTACCGAAATAAATAACGACAGGCAAAACCGAAATTGGTGTATGACAATTTGGTAGATCGTAGGACATCAATTTTCCTAAAATTTTGTTGATTTCTAAACAAACTATATGCTAATACAAAAACAATCAACACATTATGTCCAGATTCGACCCATTCATTTATTTTTTTATCTCTTGGTAAAATAAAGAAAATTATGTTAGTGTGGTATTTCTCCATTGTACACATGACCTCAACCAAATTTCCCTATGCGTTAATTTATCAAACTCTATGTGCAAAAGAACTGAAAAAAAAAGATTCCGGAACATTGTAAAAATATTTAACCTCACACACACGAAAAAAAATTGCTAAGCCCAAAGCCATTCTCGCAAAAACGGTTCTGCATAATATCAAAGTATCCACCCAAAAAGAATCAAAAGAATCGATAAATCCCAAAAAGGAATCGCACCATCCACCCCCTCTCCTGCCCGCGTTCTCTCTTCCCCGTCTTTTTAATGTTGCTAAACATCAATCATTGTGTTCAATCCAGGTACAGAAAAAAAAAGTATATAGATATACATATATATATATATATATAAATTTGCCTTGCAGGGTAAAAACAGGGTGATGTAGCTGGATAGAAAAAGCAGAAAAAAGGGGAAAATGGGGCAAAAACCTTTTTCCTAGTGCGCGTGTATATGTGTGCGAGTGTCGTTTAAAATACGTAAAGAAATATAGGGAGGCGGGGGGGGGGTCTTTCTTTAAATAGCAAGTCCGTCCACCCTATTTTTAAAAGCTTTTCGCAGTCGTATTTAAATTATTGGAAAAAATTATAGAATGGAATTTTGCAATCGAAGTAATCAAAAAATTAAAATGAAAGTGGTGTAAAAGGTGAATATGATTAATACGAAACAGTAAGCTAGTAGTACCAATGGAAATTTATATTTAGAATTTAAATAATATATATATATATATATATATATATATACACAAAGGGAGCACACTAAACAACAAACGCACTAAAGTAAATTAATTGCACTGCATTTAAATAATTATCACAGAAGATTAAAAAATTAGCATCATGCTTAATTTATACAATTCATTAATGAACACTCTTTGAACAGTTAACGAATTCGAAAGTCTTAAAATATAAATTAATATATTTTAATTTTGCATTTTGTATTATATTACTGTAGTCCAAAATTAGTCATGGCGTTTGAAATACAATTGATAAAAGCTTTAAATCAATAAATAATGAATAATTTTGAAAAAATCATATAATAATAACTAAGCTAATTAAAGAATATTTCATTGTTTTCTATGGAAAAAATCACTTATAAAAATTCTTTTCCATAAAATTCTTATTATTTAAGTTCTTAAAATTCTTATCATTAAGTTATTACTCTTCGTTCTTATTAAAAAAATTACAAAATATAATTCATAAACATTCATTGAATTATATTTTGTTACATAAATTTCCATTAATCACTGATTACATTATATTTAAAATAATTTTTATAAAATCCATTAAATTAAAAAAACGGGTTAAAAATCATTTGAAAGTCAAATCAAACGTATATTTTTAACGCTACGACAAATCTGAGTACGTTGAATAAATACATTTGCAATAAGCTTCTGCTTTATATACTATGTAACTATCTGAAGGTAATCGGGAAATATACTTTTAATAACCAGTAATAACTTCATCCAATACAACTGGCCACATGAATTACTCAGCGACTATATGCTGCGAATAAAACTGCCTTTTACGACTGCAAGCATACATTAATAATGATCAGATGCATTAGTAACAGATGGTTAGGTTCTTAAATGATTTGACCTTTAGATCTCTCTCCGTACATTGTGCTTAACACAGCAATAATTGATGCTTCAACTGAATAATTTGCGATCTGATTGCAAAGCGTTTTGTTCAATTAAGCGCAATGCCCAGGTACATAGTCTGTGCACATTAACACTGCCAGCTAAAATAATAGAAACTTATCGAACTTCGTAATTGTCAGACGATATTGAAAGATATATTTGTTATTTAAAGCTTTATTATTTCTTTGACTAACTATTCTGCCATAATCAGAAAATAGTTCTTACTCACAGACAAAACCTTGGAATTCAGTTCAGAATCGTAAACAGCTTTTAAATGAATATTTACAATTTCTGTTCATTGTAATTCTGCCTCTTTCTTTATATTTCTTGAAATAACTCTCCTGCACTAATGATTGGTAATACTGCATGGTACACACAATATTTGTTGGAAAGGCAATTCTAACGATATCATGATAATCATTAGTATTTCAAATCGAGATTGGATATTGTAAAAAAGTGAACGTTTCGATTTATGTCTGAAATTAATGAAGAGATAGAATAAAAGTTATTTCGGTTTTGCAAAACATTAAGATATAAGGAAAAAGATTAATAATTTTCATGTTTTCATGTTTTTTTTATGTCAAAATGTTGACTGTAAAAGTTACATTCATACAGCGAACATGTACTGCATTTCATATCTATTTGTGAAATTGGTTTAACAATCTGAATAAGGATAATACAATATATGCATAATCAAAACCTTTTCCTTTGGAATGATTGATACATTGTACACGATTAGTACAAAAAAAATGGCAAGACATTTAATACCATTTTTTTTGAAAAACTTATACACTTTTTTAGGAGCGTAAATGTTTAAGAGCCGATGAAACTAAGATTTGGCAAGTAAATGGAATAAGTTAAACAAAGCCCAAAATACAAATGTTGATATAAAATCTGTTATCATTCAAATATTATTATGGGGTAAATGTCTATATCTAGATTGCTAGAGAGAATAATGGATGATGGGATATTAAATTCGATATGATTAGCAAACCTTCGGATATATAAGAAATTAGCCAAAAAGATAAAATAATTTGTCAATGACCTGACTATCGCAACTCTAAAATATTAGGAAAATTCATAACAGTCCTTGTTGGCAGGCATTGATAACACATGTTTTCGTTTTTATAATGAATTCTAATTAACTTTTAATAAACTGATTTTCATGTCCTAAAACAACATGAAATTAAATTTTTGATTAGCAATTTTTTTGCTTTAAGTAATTTTTTCAGCAAAAGGCAGTGTTCAATATCCATATTCCATAAATATAAATTTGTAAATGTGTAATATATAATGTGTCGACCAAGGTATGAATATTGAGTATAAAGAACTTACTTTACGAATGGGATGATATTTTCAAACCAACTTGTTTTGAGTAAGACTTAACCATGAATACTTAATTTATCTCAACATGGCGCTATTGCATACAACTAAACTGAATTAACAAAAATTGAATACCCATAAAAAAACCTTTTGAATTGGGTTGAATCGATTTTTTTTAATTCTTTTTGTTAATGTATTGGAACATTGATAACATCTAGGGGACTGAGGTTCCACTTAAAATTGAAAATGTTTCATTGGTTTGTTAATAAAGTAAAGCATTTCAATACTTTGGGTAAGCTTTATCTATCTTGTCCAAGATCCCAAATCTTTTTCTGCTGACATTTATTTTATTCTAGAAACCTTAAGAAGAAAAACTTTCCAAAATGAAAAACAAAGATTTTAAACATAGAAAAATAAATCTATTTCTTCAACTAAAATTGCAACAATCTCGCATAAGGAAAGATAGGAAAGGATGGCAGATATTAAACGGAATATTTTACACAAATCCTAAAATCTCTGTGTAACATTGACGGAGCAAAAGAACACATTTGTAAGAGGAGCGCATTCATATTACCGATTGTCATTTGTTTCGTTTTTTTTTCAAACGCAATCACAACAGAGGAGCTAAAAATACATAAACATCAGTATTAAAGCACCAAAAGTTTCATGATTCAGGAAGAAACAAAAGAACTGGAATGAAACGACGAACAAAAAGCAGAGAGCTAGAAATTGAGCCATTTCCATTCTTAAAATCACAGCACGGATACTGGGACAAATTCTCAGGCCCGGACAAGAGTCCCTGACAATAAACATATTGACAAACATTGATTTTGTAATAAAGGTGAGTTCTCGGAAAAAGTTTAAACGTTGCTACTTTACCTGCTTCTATTTCTGAATTTTTTTTATCCACTATCGAAAACGTGTTTTCTTTTTCAAAGATTGTTATTCTCGTTCGAACCAATCGTTTTTAACGATGCTATTTTTTCCCCCTCTCAATCTTGGTCTTTTATTTAAGGGATAAGAATTATTCGTTCTATTAACGAATATGCTTTCCGATATTTTCATAACTTCTGGATGGATAGGGTGGGGGAGTTATACACATGGAGTATTTGGAAATAAATAAAATGTTATCTTGGCCACTCTCAGTTTAAATTTAGAATCGAGAGTATGAAGCTCGGGAAAAGGTATTTTTGTGTTCCGACTAACCGCGATTGATTTCACATTAATCATACTTTTTTAGTTGATTTAGTTTGACAGAAGAATGTATAGAGAGAAATGGATGGCTCAGAGTATTTTTAGATTTTCGTATACAATTAAACAAAAGCTACGCAAAGTTATCAATTTTCGTTATCAATAAATAAAAAAATTTAGTAATAAATTGAAAATTTCTAATATTCTGTTTCCAATTTGCCAGAAAGTTGTTTTACGTCTTCACTAAATGCAACTTTTAAAAAAGGCTCTGTTATCCTTTTTCTCCCAAGTAGATCGAATTAAATGAACAGCTGGTTTCACAACTTGTTTAGAAATTTTATTAATAATTCGAAACTAAAAAAAATTCTGACAATAAATTCAAAAATGCTAGTAACTTATTTCATCACTTTTAACTCACCATCTAACATTTAATTAAAAAAAACTATGACGACATATTGAACAGTTAATAGAAAAAATATTATGTTATAAAACGCCTTATATCACGCTTATTTTAAATCTTACAAATATGATTTCATGAGATGATGTGAATGATACAATTTTTTAATAGAGTTTACCCAACTGTAATGAAATAGTAGGAAGTTTAAAATTCCATTACCAGTTATGATAATTTACCGAAATTAAAGCCATTAATTTCATTTCATTCCCTTTATTTATATATCTTTTTTAGAGAAATAATAAACGAGTTTAAATATAATAATGATTCATATTTATTACTTTTCTAATAATGTAATTGCAGTATCTAAATATGCAACTATTTAAAATGAGATAATTATATATCATTAGATATAGAGATTCCTTTATAATAAAGTATATTTATATATTTAGACTAAAATAATTTTATAAATATAAATCTATGTTATTAAGAATATAATTTCCCCTTTTTATACAGATTGTTAATTTCATATTGTTAAGTACATTAAATAAATTTTTCACAAGAATTCTTCATTCAAATAAAGATTGAACTAGATGTGCATTCAAATGCACATCTAGTTTCTAAAAATAGCCAAAAAGAGAATGAAATCGATTTTTCTTAGAAGAAAATAATTAACTTTTTTTTTTCCAAAACTGGTCAAAATTTAATTAATGCCTTGACTGAAAGATTTCAACATTAAGTCAGCAGAGCCAATTGAATGAGACATTCCACGGTGGATATTCATAATTTAATCAGTTCCGGGAGGAATGCATTGCATTCTTTGAAACTTAACTCATTATGTGGTGTTTTATACCAGAATTAATGCGATGAAATGATTTATTAACTTTTTCCTAATCATTAACCTTCGCTTATTCAATGCACGTGCCTCTTAATTTAGTTGAAGAAGTAATAAAAACAAGATGGAAGAAACAACCTTGAAAATGAATGGGACAATAATCTTTGTAAGAATCTATCTTCTTAAAAGTATTTTAGTCATTAATAAAAATAAAACTTTGCTACTTTATAAGTGCTACTTCATAATCAAAATTCTGATATATGGGAATTCTATTCTCATTGGAAATTTTTTACATTTTCTTGCGCATAATTGGAATTAACAAAATAATCTCCTGTCTTAACAAATCGGCCAATAAATTCATTAAATTTTCTCAAAAGACTATTGATAACCAATTAAAAGAATTGTTGTCAGTTTTGTAGTCTTCCTAATTTACAGGAGGAAAAGTTAAGTCGAACTTTCTTGTCAGAATTATTCAAATAATTTTCAATGATTTCAGATTGTAAAATTAATTCCTTGGATTTAAAAATTCTTAGTTAGTTCATAAGTCTTATCAATTCATTTAATAAGGAATTTAATTCAAATGTTAGCACAGAATAATTCTTAAATCAAAAAAATGACTACCATCAAAATACATAAACGCCTTTTTCCCACTTCTTAGATCTTGTGAATAATAAATCAGTTAAAACTAAATAAAACGGAAAATATATTCATTCTATAAAAGAAAGAAAGAAGAATCTTATGATCAAATTAATTAACTAAATACCATAAATAAATAAATTTCAAATATCAATTTGATTAAGAAATTTTATTTGATAAAAAATGCTGTTTATAGATAATTCAAAACACAATTAACAACAAAGAAAATTTATATAAACCATTTGTTACAATAAAATCTTTCGTAAAATGATAATTAGAAAAAAAAAGAGTCTCATTATAGTATGAAAATGTTTGAATAGAAATAATAGTGTCTGATTGAATGGCTTCAAAATGTTTAAAGTTATTTCATTTTCTATAAACAACTACATTAATGTGACAAAATTTATTTACCTTTTGTAATAAATCACTCTGACATAAAAATAAGCTGCGTCTCTGAAATTAACTTTATAAAAATATAGCAAGCGAAAGGACTAATGATTTCTACAAAAATAAAAATAAAAGAATAATCTATAATCCTGTAAAAAAATGTGTTAGAAATACTACATACTTAAATTATTTGGCAGACGATTTTTCCTCATCTTAAAAGTAATTATTAGTTTTTATAAGCAACATTATTTTATCAAATGATTTTATTATATTTTTTCCTGTTTAGTTTAGCAAATGATAAAGAATAAGTTTAATATTATTAATGCTACATAGTATTTTTATAGATATTTTATAGAATTACTCCGCAGTGTGAATTGATTTTGACAAGATTGAATTTATTTTATTCTTTATAATTAAAATACATGAATTATTTATGAAATTAACTTATTCACTTATGAAATTAGTTTAAATCCACTTAAAAATTATATTTTAATCAAAATGGTCCATTATGTTCAAAATTTAGAAACATACATTAACTTTCAATTAATAAATTATATATATTATTAATCTTTTTACAGGTTTCTTCATGAACCGTTAGAATTTTTTTCTAATTTTTTTTGCGAAGTTACACTAATTTTATATTTTCATTTACAGTGGCTCAAAAAATTGAGAGTACACCTTACTTTTACATGATAAATCCGACTTTCAATATAAGTAACACATTACCGAGAAGTGCAAACATGTTTTTATTTTTACACATAACAGATGGTTTAATTTAGAGTAAAAATAAAGAAAAATGAACAAAAAACTTCTAAATTGAAAAGTTTTAATGTTATTTTGCATCTTTAGATGACATTTCCTCAAATTCTAATCTTTGATAGTATTTCCCTACGAAAATAATCATAAATTAAAATCTAATACACATTTTTTGTTGGAATTTGGAATAATAATTCTTATATATATTATGTTGTTCATAAGTAATCTATTCATTTAAAAATATTTTATAGTTGTTTCCGTGCTTCACAATATGAAAATAAATAAATAAATAAAAATAAAAAAATAAAAAATTAAATTAAATTTTAAAAATGAATTTCATAGAAAAAAATAGGCAATTTTTTATTTGAAACCCAATATTTAAAGAATTGACAGAATACAGCTTATTTTTTAGTTCAGAAACTAGATTAAGTATTCCTTAAGCTATATGCAAATTTTTAAGCAAATCATTTGATAAACCTCTAAACTAGAAGATTTTTTGTTTTATACCTCTTTTTAGCCAAAAAAATGCCTTTTTCTTCAATTTTTTTAAAAATTACCACTTAATTTTATTTATTTTGTTTCATAGATGCTTTTCCAATCTTATTTTTATGCAAATATTCATAAATATAACTATTTTTGAACGTTTTTTGAAAAACTTGACGTACGTATTCACATACCTTAATGTGTAGTTCTAAAGTTAAGTCTCTTCGGGTTCATAAGATCCAAAATGTTGAGAGTCATTACAATTTCGAAAGTAAATATTTTAATGTTTACAAAACATTTTCTTTGCATATGTGAAAGTAAAAAGTCGCTAATAGTGGGGCCCTTCTTGAAAGTACAAAAACTCGTTGATCTTAATCTTCCGCTTCAAATTGTGAATGAAATCTTAGTGACAAGACAACATGTTATGTACATAAAATTTTAAATGGAAAAATAATCGAAATTTGAATGCTTTTTTAATTTTATTATCAAATCAAGATTTTTAATAAATAAAAAATATTGCGCTGATGATTAATTTTTTTTTCATCTATTTTGGTTAAAAAATACAATTTCACTCTTGGGGAGAAAGCCCAAATTCTACCTTTGCCCTTTGGTTGATGGTTCTAAAATTGGCATTTAAATTTGCCACTTTTTTTTATACTACTACGTTCTGAATTATCTTCTAATAAATACCAGATGACCACATGTCACGTCACCCTTGTGAATAAAAGAATTTCTCGTCTTGTAACAATGCACAGAATTGCCCAGTCTCATTTCGGACACTATCTAGCCATTAACCCACAATTTGCATTATGTTCTCAATGGTAAATTACTGCAAGCCAGAATTATCGTATTGCCACTCTACCCCAACATACAATTTCTTCAGGAAAGGTCTTCCAGATCTTTGTTTGTTGTAAAGAAAGGGGAGTATCCACACACGGAAGGTGTTGAGGACAGTACTCCTGCGTGGATCGATATCGCAAATCGAAGAGCTCGCAGCCCAGGTAACTTATATTGCGTTATCTCACAGCTTCCAGAAGTATCAATGAGGGCTTCTATTTATTCTTAACCATCCAGGGGCGAAGAATGGGAGAGAGAGACCACTTACTTGTACCGACTGGAAATTCTTTTCACAAGACGAGACAATGCAGCTTTCAACAAACCCATTAAGGAAAGGCCTAAATATTTTACTTGACAACAAAGGATACCAGTTTGTCACTCAAACGTAATTATATCGAAGCAATAACTAGACTGTTTCTTTTCATTTGCGCCAATGAAGCAAAGTTTCATTAAGTGGTATTTTATTTAAGAATCGATAACGCCAATTGGTGCATTAACAATTTATATGAGTTTGGCGCGATTTTTTTCTCACAAATTTTCATGCGAAAGAAAGGGGCTGGCTCTTAATTTATCATCACTATTAGTTAATGAAGATTCAAATGAATTCTTAACGCTGAAAAATAGTATTTTCAAAATATTCTTTTTATTTATAATAGTTATTATTATTTGTAATAGTAAGTTATGATTTAAGAATCTCCAATTTTATCATAGACCAAATCGTACGTTAACTATTTGGACAATTTTAATATTCATAATTTGGCGAATTTTCCTCTCAACAAGCTTTCAAATGAAAGAAAGGCAGTATCACCCAATAAGTCTCATTTCACAGTAATTCGGCATTATTCAAAAGATAGTAAAAGAATTTTTAACCCTTTGCATTCGGAAAAGTAATTCGATGCATAATTATTTACTTAATACAAAGACATTTTTATGTCTCCGAAAAAATATATATATAATTGTTTTAAAGTGAACTCTCCCGTTTAATTAATTTGCATCTTCTTAATAGTCTGCAGGTATTTTTAAGAATCAAAATTAAATAAATAAAACGTCTTGAAAGACGAGGGAGAGCCACCATACGAGTGCAACGGGTTGATATGTAAAGAAGGTTCGTATATCTCTTAAAATATTCTAATGTTTTCTTTAAGTATTCAATTACACAAAAATGTGAGTTTAGGTATATTTTTCAAAGAATATTCAAGCTACTTAGGCAGGATATAGACACTATCCAATTTTTTTCAACTTTTTTCGAATAGTAATCAAATTCAGAATTCAAAATTTTACAAACAATTTGATATTTAGAAATGCACTTATTCCCTGTCTACGAACTACACCAAACGTTTGGCGCAGTATAATCAAAAATGGATTTTCAATTTCGAATCAATGTTTTTCAATTTTTTCAAATCAAATTTCAGAATTTAATTGAGATTTTAGCATTTCTACTAGCATGTGATTTTCATAATATAGCTCTTCAATGTTTAATAGTGTCAAATTCTATTGGATATTTTTTAATCCTATTTCAATTTTTCATCAAATATTTTCCTACGCATTGCAGGCATCCATTCATTCTTTTTCGGTATGGGTTTTAGTGACATTTTTTTTTATAATACTTCTAAAATGTCTTTGAAAAAATTCAATCTTGAAATTTATGGACTTTTTAACCCTCAGACTTATATGAACCTGTCTGAGTACTAAAATGCCCGAGATTCTATTTCAAAGATAAAATATCCCCATCCTATACAAAAAATTGCAATGATAGTTTTTTATTCTAAAGTAATTGATATATATTAATGAATTAGAAAATAAATTCATCCCAAATTTTAGAAATTCAGTTTGTAATGCAATAATTTTGTGCATGAGACATACCGATGTTTTTGTTTGATTTGTCGTAAATATTATATTAAAAAAATATCGTATATATTAAAGAAATAAAATATTTTACTACATTCGTTCATGGAATAACGTTGAAAAAATTACGATGAATAAAATGTAAAAATGTATACATAAATGTGGAACATTAAATAGCTTATATCTATGGAACATTTGATAGCAGAATATCTATGGAACATTTGATAGCAGAATATCTATGGAACATTTGATAGCAGAATATCTATGGAACATTTGATAGCAGAATATCTATTACATAAAATTAACAACTATATTTGTATCCGTAAGATAATGAAAGCTTTAAATTCCAATAGCAATTTAAAGTGAAAAGCAATTCAATTTAAAGTGAAAATTTTAAATTGAATTTGATTTTAAAATAATAAGAGAGCTGAGGAATTGCATTTTATTTGTAGATTGTTACACATCGTAAAACAAATAATTATAGCCAGAATAAATTATTGTGTAGTATAAGTGCATATAAAAATTGTAAGCAACTTTTAATACTTAATTTAAAATATCACAAAAAAGTCTATTTATTTATAAAGTTTTTTTAAAAAATTAGTCATGGAATTGCTTTTGAATATATTTATTAGTTTTTCAAACTTAGTAGTGTAAAATTTAGAATTTTTTCAATTAGTGGTGTAAAATTTAAGAATTTTTATCAAAATTCAGAACAAAAGAAAGTTATGCTTTTCACATATTTAAAATAAAGTTATTTAATGCAAACGATTCTGTTATTATAATACTTAAGTAATGTTAAAGGATCGAATTAACATTAAAAACCATAAAAATAAGAATTCACATTTCCAAAGAGAATACTTTAAAAAGATTTATTTCCACAGTTATGAAAAACGCTGACCAATAATATCAGAAAACTTACGATAATTACATCGCAATATGAATTAATAAATGCAAATGTTGAAACATCTGCATAATTAATAGCAAAAATATCTTTACAAAAAATCATCGCATTAAAAACACTGAACTTTAGAATGCTAACGAGGAATTTAAAAGAGAACACTGAAATGAACACATTCCCAAAGGCTATAAGCCACTTATTTAATATCGTCTGTAAAAATAAACACAGAACAATAACAACACAAGTTGATTCTGCTTTGCTCTTCGGCAATCAATGAGCTTTGTGATTATTTTATCGGATGAGAGAAGATTCAAATAACGCTTCGCTTTTCGAAAACACCCACTTGGAACAGCATAACTAAATGCTTAAGTAAAGGAATAAAAGGAAAAAAAATAACATATCGGGAAAAGGGAAAGTGAAGTAGAAGCAGGAGAAAAAAATTAAAGGAGAAAAAGAATGTACTACAACTTTTTCGAGTGGAATCGGAATCGAAAAATTTCGTCATGGTAATCTCGTTTGAGTCAAATTAAATTTACAGCCGCAATCTTTAGCTGTGACTGTAACGGAATTGGAATGGATGTAATAGCCTCTCGATTGCTTGTTTTAGTTTTATGCATTTGTTTGTTATGAGAGAAAAATGAACTGGGATTCCATCGTTTTGATTTGATCGTGTGCTGGGCGCTTTATTCGATTGTTGTTAATGCCATTTAATATTTTCGTTTGTTGCCAAAGTAGATATCAGAGAAAATAGATTGGATTTGGAAACTTTTCAAGGGAGGAAATGCGTAAGTGATATACCTTTTGTCCCAACTTTTTTTCGTTCTTTCTTTTATTTCCAAAAGGACAACTTGTCTAGACAGCGAAAATTTATGTGCCTAACATCCATTTTTCTTGTCGCATTTTGTAATGGTAGAATGATTTAGTTGATGCTCCCGTTCAATTATCTGAAAGGTGCTATTACTTATAAGACAGACAATGGTGAATTCCCGTTTACAGCGAATTCATTTGAATGGATTTGCAAATAAAGGTAATATAAAATGTCATTAATTGATTAGGCAGGGAGTAAAACTCTTTTTTTTTAAATCTTTACACAGTTATATTCTTGGTCACATTTATTACATTCAAACATCTTACAGTACCGAAATCATGTTAGTAAGAGACATGTAAGAATAGTGCTTCAAGACGGATGCTATAATTTTGAACTTAGACATATGGAAAGTATGTTTTCTGAGCACCATGTTGTAAGAAGATTGAATATATTTGGAAAAATTTAAATTTCTAATTAAATTTTTGGCGCACAGGAGCACAATTATTATGATTAAAATTCACATATAGAAATGGCTATTTAGAAAGAGAAATCGTTAATTTAAATCAGACGTTTGCACTAATAAATAGCACTAAAAATTGTGGACGTTAAAGAAGATATGCTGTTATGTTTATTACGAATTTTGACATCATACACGGATAAACTCCCACTAATGTACGAAACTTCTACATTAAGCGAGGTCGTGTTGGCTTGGTGGTAAATTTTTGCTTTAAGACCAGAGGATTCTGAAACCAGGTACCACCACAGGGGAACCACCAAAGAATGGGAGCTGGAGCACGTTTAATCAATAGAGACAAATATTCTCCCGCAGGTGTAATGTGGAAGTTTGGAGAGAGAGAGAGAGAGAGAGAAAGCATCTTTTATTTTGTTCTTGTTAACAGACACCCAATTCAAAATTACGAAGTCTGTTCCAAAATAGTCCTTTTTTTAGCTTCAAAATGAAATGTAAACATTACTAATCTAAATCAAACTCTACGACAAGCATTGGAATATACAAATGGATTGTAAGGACACTGTAAAATGTTTCAGAGCAATTTATATATTATTAAATAGTATATCTTAAAATCTAACCAAATGATAAATTCCAATTTTAAATTCTGCTTGGTAGAAAGCTCAATATTTACCACAATGGAAATTAATTCATATAATTTTAATCAATGTATCTAACTTCAAATTATTTACTAAAAATGTCTCGAACAACAGAATATATATTTTCATATTTATATGCGATTTAACTAGAACGAAGCATTTCGAATATTATAAATGCAACTTGGTATTGGGTTGTTCGAAAATTAATTTCTTCTTTTTCCGACAGAGGATTTAATTGTATTTTTTTGCACCCAACTTCCCATTTAAGCCGTATAATTTTTATATGCTTTGAGAGCTCATATAGCAAGGCTTGTGTGTGAAAAATTCCAATTAATTCTACGCAGTAGTTTTTGGTTGGTGCCCTTTTAAATATGGAGAGCTATGAGCAGCATTTTCGACATATCTTACTGTTTTACTACAGAAAGGGTAAAAATGCTATTCAAGCCAGAAAGAAACGGACCGATGTGTATGGAGAAGGTGTGTTGACAGTACGCGAGTGCCAGAACTGGTTCGCTAAATTTTTTAGACGGTAAAACCTTCACCTCAAATGAGGAGGTCAAAAACCACCTCGATCCGTTTTTTGGCAGCAAAGACCAAAAATTTCATGAGCGTGGAATGATGCTACTACCAGAAAGATGGCAAAAGGTGTTGGACCAGAACGGCCAATATATAATTTAATAAAGTATTTGTTTATTATACGAAAACTGTCTTTTATTTCCACACACACACACAAAAAAAAAAAACCGAAATTACTTTCCGAACAACCCAATATATATATTTGTAATGATACAATACAATCCTCTATTCATTAATGACTTTTAATGACTTTCTCTCTCTCTTTATTTATTTTTCTTTTGTTGCACTTTTGATAGAAGATATTGGTGATCCCTAATGTTTCCAAGCACAAAGCAGGTTTGGCCTCGTTCTGTATGGAGAAGATAAATATTTTACTTCATTCCTATGTATTTCTTAGAATGGCGAATGGTATAAAGAAATTTTGAATGAAACTTGTTTCAATGAGCGCTTCAGAAAGAGCATACATATATAAACCACTCACATCATATTTCCTTCAAGGGCAAATGATTACTACAAAAAAAAAGATTTATTTTTAAATTATGATCTGACAAAAAATTCCATCTTGGCTATCAATTTTCTTTCAACGTTAGTAAAAATTCTAACTTCGGTTGTTTTCAACTCTCAGAGAATGTGATGCTCCTGGTTGGAATGTGTAATTCGCGGAAGAGAACTTAACTGCATTGCTGCGAATCATTTTATGGACATTAAAATATTATCACCATCTCATCGTCTTTAGAACAATGACCGTGTAGGTGGTAGTAAATGACGTCATTCATTGTTCTTTGGCAAGCGGCCAATTTTCCTTTCCAAAAGAAAACTCAAACGCAAAAGGGCAAAAGAAAGAAAGAAGAGAAAACGTCCCTGCCGATTTCAAAGCACAAGTGATTCTAAAAGTTAGAAAGAAAGAAAAAAATAAATAAACGTCAAAGAATATTGTGTTTGATTGAATGCCCTTGACTGTTTCAAATCGCTAATCTCCGGTTTGAGTTCGCGAGTGATAGGAAGCTTTAAATCACACTGTTCTTCAGTTTTCCCGCTCTTTCTACATTCTTCTTTCTCTTTTCCATAATATCGAAAGGCACGTGAAAAAGCAAGGAATGAAGAGAAGGAAAACTTAACAAAAAAAGAAGGGGGGGGGGTGAGGAAGAAAAAGAAGAAAATGGCCGCGCTCAATAAAAGGTGAAGAAATCAAATGCAGCTCGGAATGGTGATCGTACATCACGGCCTTTTTCTACCACAACCGTAACGGCCGCTTAGTCTTTATTGCAGTATATCAGAAACGGCTATGCGCCACCGTGACATATATAATGTTCGATGGAACAATGTTGCATGAGAAGGTTATTTGAAATCGATATGGAGACTATTGGAACGGCAGAATTTTTCCTCCTTACTTGAAGGGTCTGTGTCACTCAAATCAGTATTTAGTAGGCAAATATGCATGGTTCGGGAGGCATATCAGTATGGTAGATCAACATCATCAATATTCTATAGTTGCCTATTTCGTTTTCTCTTGCCTTTATGCGGAAATTGGATCTAGAAGGACCAAGCTCGTGATAGAAGGACAGTATAAAAGGTGCAAGAACTTTTGTTGGATCAATGTCATCGTAAGTTGGATGATGGCAGTGAATTTATAGAGCAAAATGATGAGAACTTTACCTTCAGAAAATCCTTCTTCAAATATCGATAGCAGGCCTTGAAGATCTGCATTAAATTGGAACCGGAATGGTTAAGTTGACATTTATTTTTCAGTAGCAAGTTGTTTGATATTCCATGAAAACAAAATAAGTTGATTTCTGTTATATACTATTTTAATCGATAATATAAGAATATGATGCGGTAAAAATTGATGGTAACTTCCGAAACAATGATGCATGCTCATTTAATAAAATAGAAATCTTCAGTGTGATATATATTTCAATGCCCGTTTTTTGACTGAACTTTCGTGTAAAACAATATGGAATATTCTTTCCTAACTGTATATTGCCACATTGAAGAAAGACAATCGAATATCCATGGCCGAATGGTCATGGCACTGGTCTCATGGTCAAGAGACCTGGGTTCGAATCCCGCTAGAGACAATACGATTAATAGTATATATAAATACTTAATTCCTTGATTTTATGTTTTCCTTTATTTCGTGTTTCAGAAGATACTGGACATTTCTTTAGTTTACCGGACAAGTGTTCTGGACTTTTCTTACTGTCTCCAGAAGAGTATTGTATAAAAGCAGAAGATTTGTTAGTTACTGTGTTCTGAGTTCTGAGTTCAGTTAATAAATTGATTTAGCTCTACTTCTTCTGTGTGTGTCATTGAGTTCTATACTAGAGTATCTAAGTGACAATATTTTAATCTAAATCATCAAAAGACTACAAAAAAGTTTTTAAGTGAAGAATTTCAATAAGCAGTTCAGGAAACATTGATTGTGTGAGTTCATAACAGAATCTTCAACACTAATAAGCAAACACAAACTAGATTATTAAATAGAAGAGCATTATTTCAATAAACTGGCTAATACCAATTCAACGAAACTAATTAAAAAACTCAAATAAATATATTTAACTTAAGTTTTTTCGTATATAATAGAAAATAAAAGAAGCATTATTCTCTTATTTCATTTTTTTTTCTTATACAAACATTGAGAAAGCCAGTGAATTTATCATGCAAACTTACTATCACGGACTTTTTTTCTACAGGCAAGTGCAAGTTCTCAAGAAGGAAAAACTTTAGAAGCCCTCCCTGTCTTATAACAAAATACATTTTATCGATCTTGATTACAACGATTTAACATCGGAGAAACGAATGAGACCAAAGATACCGCATTTGTATGAAAATGGTTAAATATGTCATCAGAATGTTGAATCATGAATGGTTAAATA
>JAPMOR010046166.1:46811-77816 GCA_026543865.1 Argiope aurantia | reverse complement strand
TTAAATATGTCATCAGAATGTTGAATCATGAATGGTTAAATATGTCAAAGCGAAATACTGACTCGGATGTCGTTTCTTTCATCTGATTAAGATTCAGATTTAAAATATCGGAATTTGAAACGTTGCATGGCTAGACTGAATATTAATCAGTGGATCAATTCAAATTTTAAATCTGAACATAATTTGTATTCTACTTTGAAATACAACTCCTAGGAGATTAGCCAGGAGTAGATGGCGCCTGGAATAAAATATTTCGTCCATCCCATGAGTCATCAGTGTCTTTATAAAAATTGGCAGCGCCCGAAGTAAGCTATAATTATTTCACACCGATAACACATTTGATATAAAGAATTACATAAATACATTGATGATTTGTCTTCATGGCGATCCCCTAAAATTTCCACCAGTGCGTGTGCAGTCGCAAGAAATATTTGTCCTCAGTTTCAAAGCAAAGCATTAATTTAAAAAAGCAGGTACACCCATGTAACTATTCGAAGTCTCATACTGTTAAGTCTTTAAAATATAGCTTATATTCGATATTAATTACAAAATATGCGTTGTTGTTACCATATTTAATCATATATTAAATATTTTTCTATAAATCTCAACTAAGTAAATCAAACAAAAATCTCCAATTCGCATCTTATACTTTTAGTTAACCTTTCATTGACTTAAATTGTCGATTTTTTTTTCTAATTTTCGCAAATCAAAGTTAATATTTATTTGATTAAATGCATTCATTCAAGCCAACAATACCTTAGAAATGACGAAACAATCATTTCCATAAGATGGCGAAATAAAAAGCATTTCTCGACAAAAAAAAGTATATTCTTTTGTCAAAAGAATTTCTGATTTAAATAAAGAATTCAAAGTAACTTTAACTTATTATCTGTTAAAGTAATTAAGCAGCATTTCATTCGAAATGAATAACTGGAAAAAATTTTCGATTTAAATTAGTTTTAATTCAGAAATCCTTGAATAGATTCGAATGGGAATAAATATAAGAAAATGTTAGACATAAAACAGATACTTATGATTAATTTGAGAGAGTGATTTGAATTTTCAATTCTTTTATCAACATAAAGAAGAAACTGATATAAAATTATTTGTGATGATTTTTAATAAATAAAAGATTTTAATAATTAATATGTATTGAGTATATTTAAAAAAAACTTGTTCATGCACACATTTGCTTACTTACATTTACATGCTTTTAATTTAATTTCCGGTTTAGAACCGGAAAATAAATTACGAACTTTTAATCTGAAACAGATGAATACTTTAATAAGTAAATAAATGGGAAAAAATAATTTAAAATAATGGATTCTGTAATAGCTTATGGATACGCGTCGAGTATAGTTTGGTTCTGATGAGTTGGCGGTTGATCTTTGACTTCCGTTAGCCTAGTGTATTTGCATGGGAAAAAAAAGTATAAAAATGGAAAGATAGTCGCGGTGGGGAAATAGTAAAATAATAAATTAAATTATACAATTAATTTTCTGCAATAAATATGGTTGTACTAATCTCTGTGCAATTATTTCATTTTTCTCATTATTGATATATCTTGCATTATCTGTTAATTTAAGGTTGCAAAATAGCTAGACGTAGCCAGATCTAGCAAACTGAGATTCAAATCTGTCCCTTAAGTTATAAGAATAGCTTCCTCTGACACCACGTAATTCTGACGCCACTGCGCCAACTAATGAGAGCTAGGTTATATGGATACTAATTTAATCCGGGAATTCATTATGCATATCGGAAGAAGAAAAAGGTGCAAAGTCATAGGACATCTTAAAGCAAAATGTAGTAAGATGCAGATGTCATATAAAACAGGTAATTATTTTTATTATGTAAAACTACAATGTCATGCGAATTAAATTGAGGGAATACTTGATCAAATAAAGCAAATTTAAAAAAAAAGAAAGAAAGAGAGGCAAAAATTTTAAAATATGTATTCAAATCGCTATCAAGTAGATAAAAATGATCGTCTTGTTATTTTTTATACGTACATTAACATTATTATTGCTTTCCTTTTAATGGAAATGCATGAAATAATCGAAATCGTTTGATCAATCTTTTATGAAGTTAATTTCTGAAAGGCGAATTACTCCCAATTATAGTAAACATTTTACATATAATACAATATTTGATAAATTATAGCATTAATTTTATTTTAATAAGAGATAAAAGGTAACTTCAAAGGATTTTATGTTAATAATTCGAAACAACTTATAGTTGAAGTAAAAATAAGGAAACACACATTCTTTTAAAAACAAAAATATAAAATAACATTAAGAATAGTTAAATACAAATAAATGGAACAAATAAGATATTTTAGTACAAATTATTTAAAATTTATGACACCAAAATTGAACAAAAAATAATTGCAAAGGGAAATAAATTAGAAAAAGACTTAAAAATATTATGACGTAAAACACTAAAACGTCAATGAACATACCGTACCTTTCAATTCCTGTCTGATTTAAATAACTAAACAAAGATTTTCGGCATTAATCAACTATTCATTAACTAACAGCTCTTAAGTTAACAATAATTTAAAAAATAACTCATTACACATATCGCCTACCGGTTTTGAATGCGGCCAACTCATATTTGGAAAGAGCAAGGCAACATATTGATTAGAGTTAGTGGTCTCTTGATGTATGTCATATTATTATCAACATGGCGTGGTCGTTTTATGGCCTTTTACTCTCACAACTGTCATATTTTGGGTGATTGCTATCATCCACTTTTATTCCAGTCTTAATGTTCCATTAAATCTCTCTCCTAGGCCGTTTGCAAAACGCTACGTGTGTCATTACAACTTTCTACATTCTGCTACACGCAAGGGGAAGAGGTATTCTCTCTTTCATTTAAAGCCGATGTTTTTTCACTCGTTTTGTTTTCAGTCATTTTTGTTATTAATAACCTGAGTTATAAAAATATTTTATAAAGAAATATCTTTCTACATTGTGAAAAACTTTTTTTTTCTCGATATAAATATGCCGAAAATTTTAAAATCATTAATTTTGTGATGATTTTTAATCAAGTCGAATAGCGAACTTGACTAAAGTAAATACTGAGATTTATTTAAATGTTCTAGTTATCATTTAAATAACTATGTCGTTGGCATACAGCATCTTTGAAACTGAATATGAATCTAATAATTTAAATTGAACATATGATTTTTAAATCAAAATTAATTTAATATCGAAATATGATATTATTAAAAATTCCTACTGATTTTGCATATTATTTTATAAATTTTTCCTTCCTTCTTCTAAATTTATTTATTAATATATAAAGAAGGCAGTAAAAAAACGCAGCAAGCAAAATTCGAATTTCCTATATATGGAAAGAGAATATAAATATGGAAGATAATAGGCGCTGAATACTTTAACGATTGTTTTTCTTCGTAATTTTTACGCCTTATCGAGTCTCTTTGTACAAGCCATGGCGAGTTAGGAGCAGGGAACCAACTAGAATAACAGAAAGCAGGAGAGAGAGAGAGAGAGAGAGAAGATATTTGGAATTTATATAGTTTCAGAAAAGAATTTGTCAACACAGCTTTTTTTGGCTTCTTGAAAAAATGATTACCCAGCACAACATATTTAAAATTACAATGAGGCAGAATTTCGAGTAATTAGAAAATTACTTTTAAAACATGGATAACTTAGACATTTTTATATAACGTTTTGATTGGACCAGTGTAGAATAAAAATCGGTGTTAATATTCAAGTCGCATAGCAGAATACGTATCAAAATTTTTTAGACATAATTTTAAAAACTAGTCCATAATTAATAATACAAACTAAAAAAAAGACGTTTTTAAAGTTTAAGAATGAAGCTTTCAGTTCACGTTTTTAAAGTTTAATGAATGTGCTTTCAGCAAATAAAGAAATAAATAAAATAAAAATAAACTATTTGATAAGTAAAAATATGATAATCGTTTCTGAAATTTGCATAACTAATTACGACTAAATACATACAAAATAATTATAGAAGAGTTTTAAACCAAAAATTATGTAACATTTAACTGAAAAAAAAATAATAACAAAACGAAACTTAATTTCATAAACTGCTTTTTCAAAGTCTGAAAACAGTAAGCCATTCTTCTGAATTATGATGAAAACGAGCATGAAAAATATCAGTTTTACAAGCAATAAACGGTATTAACAAACCAATAAATTCTTTTCACTTATGTTATAATTTCCCCCTACATTACTGTAATTCGAAAAATAACCATTTATTTAGCTGCCAACAAATCTCAAGCGAGGTTCTCCTTGGACGGCTATCTTGTAAAGTGAGATGGAACGCGAATGAAAACTTGTACTACTTCATCACTGTTAAGTGGAATAAATGACCAGTGTCAAATATATCTATCTATCTATAAATATATTTATTTTATTCCGCCTGCTTTTACTACTCTTTCCCCCACCCCCGAATGATTACGTGATTCGTGGATGGCAACAACCTCGAAACTACGGAGCTACTGAAATATAAATGCATTTGAAAGAAAAACTTTGTACGGAAAATACCAAGATAGTGGTATGCTGCAAGATTTTTTTTGTTTTTAATTCTGAAAAATATTTTGTGTTTCCTTTCTATCAAAATGTCACGTATATTTTGGAGCGTTTTAAAGATATCAAACAGATCTTGGTTCAAGTCTCTATGGAACCCTAGAATACAATTATATCGGAAATAGTGCAATTGCTATGGAAATTCCATAAATTGGTAATCGTGGCGGTAATTTTATTCTCTTTTATTTATTGTGACAAGAAACAATTATTATAAAAAATAAAAAATTATGTGAATTCTACTCCTTTAAGTTTGGTCAAAATTATATTAATTAAGGAGGAGAATTTATGTAAACTATAGAATCTATTATTTTTTAGTATTTATCTTTCCCATTTTTGCTGAAATTCCTAAACATATTTTGTTAACAATATAATAAATATATGATGATTTAATTCATGAAAAAGTTATTATATTTTAAAAAAGGAGATTTAATATTATTTTTAGCAAAATGTTGGTTTTAGTTATTGGAATGCACAGAAAAGACATGATTCATTTCGAAATTTTTAATATAATCTGGATTTACTAATTAGTTTCAAATACAATACTTTTTTTCCCACTGTTGATATGAGGCTGTCATACAAGATGAAGTGAAAAATAGTTTTGATTAGCATTTAAATTTTTTGAAATTGGAGAAAGAATTTGCTGAAAAATATTTTACAGAATGGAATTTTTACTATAGAATGCTGCATATAATTGAGTATTTATACAATTCGATTTCATAAATCTATTCCGTTTCTATTTAATCAACCCATGTTACAATTTCAAGGAAATTATTTAAAAAAAAAAAAAACTGAAATTTTCACAAAGTGTAAAGAATATTTTTGTTTTTTTTAATATTACTAATTAAAATGATTACATAGAATGACGTAAATTTTTGGAAAAAAAAATTGCATTAGTCTTATTTTCATATTGTATTATTATTTATTTAAAGTTATATACATATATCCATGACATAAATATTTCAGAAGTTTCTTATATTGTATTTAATATTAAAAAAAATTTAAAATACACGTATAACTAATTGTAAATAATATTCATTTAATAAAATCACCCATTGATTTAAAAAGTAGAACTAATATATGGACGTTGAACTTCTTAGTCGAATCACAATATTAGACTAAAGAAATCAGTAGGTTACAAAATCAAGTTTATTCCATTGAAATATATGGAAATATATAAAATTATATATTAAATATATGGAATATATTTAAAGAAACTTTTAAAATATCATTACATATTAATTTCAACAAATTCATGATTAACATTTGATAATTTACGATACTTTAAAAATTCATTAATTAGAATAAAAGTTTCCCTCACAGTTTTTTTTTTCTTTATTAAGGTTATAATAACGTCGAAGCATTTTACAATTAAAATATTAAAAAAAATTGCAAACGATTTATTCAACTTCAATAAAAATTAAATTCTGTCCTAATTAAATATTTTTAGCAAATCTGCCACTAAAAATGTCCGATAATGCACAATATCCATAATGGAAAATGCACATCATGATGTTATTATTTGATTGAGTACAAACAAAAACATCGTATTTTAACGGAGCAAAATTATTCAAATGTAAATAAAATCAAATATTAATTATTCATTCTTTTTTTAAATTTTATTCGCGAATTTGATTAACAAACTTATTTAAAACGTCATAATGAGCAAAAATAAAATTCGAAACAATATTTTTTCCATTTTTTTTAAAGTTCTGTATCCTCACAAATAAAAATTACCTAAT
This sequence comes from Argiope aurantia, assembly GCA_026543865.1. NCBI lineage: Eukaryota > Metazoa > Arthropoda > Arachnida > Araneae > Araneidae > Argiope > Argiope aurantia. The sequence continues at coordinate 71,497 of JAPMOR010046166.1, read as the reverse complement.
AAAAACTTTCGTCACTACTTACTGATATTAGTCTCAAGTTTAAGGTAGTGCAGAGGTCCAAAAACATGGTTTTTATCTTATCAGAGTATAAAAAACAGATTCAATCTAATTTCGACGAAGATAACTCAAGAGTAAAGTGGCAGAGATAAGAAAAGGATGATAACAGGTAAATAACAGCCAATCATTTTTTTAAAAACAACCATTTTATGTTGAGATAATTATATTTAAGAAACGAAATATTTATTTTCCATTCTAGATATTTCCCCCTCAATTATCAAGTGAATGTCGATTTGCTAATGTTCGTCAAAGCTAACATCTTCCGCTATGTTGTGGTTAATAAAATATTAATAGATAAATTGGCGGAATTTTCTTTTGCGGTTCAAAGGCCAAAACATTTTCTGGTTTTAAAATTTCTCTAAAAAGGTGATTTATTAAAAGAGATAAAACGAAGATATATTTCAAGTTTTCTGAAGTTAAACCTATTTTATATTGAAAATATAAAGTAGGAGTTATTATTTAGTAGTTTTTAATTGAAACTGTGATCATACTAAACGAAGATGAGACATTTTTGAAACTTTATGCCATATAAATGTTATAAGAAATTTCCAACTTGCGAATGATATTCTTATAATTTATTTTTTCAATTTTTGGCATTGTGGTGTATTGATGCAGCAATATTTTCACAAATAGCACTAAAAAACAAGAAAAAGCAATTATTAATAGTGCTATTCGCCAACTAACTTTATTTCTATGTTTTTGGTGGATAATAATTCATTTATCTATTTCAAAATAGATAATTTAGTTCGGCAGATAATTTTAACAAGTAATCTCCAAAATTTTATATTCGAAATAAGTTTATTACTATCGAAAATTATCTTATTTGTTTCTATTTAATTTTTATGTGTTACAGTAAATTTCTCATAGTATTTTTAATTATTATTTTAATAAAAAAATATTGAATATAGGAATGCAACAATATTAGTATTGCAGAACTGCATTAATAAAACTTAGCTAATAATTAATCATTTTGGTTTCACTTTTTGAATTTGTGGAAAATTTCAATTGCTATAAATGTCGATTGTGTATCGTAAAAATTTGTTCGAAGTTATTTCCACTATATGCTCCAGGCAATTAATATCATAAATTTAAACTTAAATATAACTTACATGTGAAACGAATGGTGTTGTTTCGACCAACTAATTTAAATTGAATTTGTTTCATGATCTAACTACTGATTTCAAATTCGTCAACTATTCTTCAATACAAATAAAATTTAAATATCAATTTGATGTACACTGTTCGTATTTAATTCACCAGTGGGAAAAATCTTTTCTGCTAAAAAAAAACTAATCAAAAAGTTTATTCACTGACCTTAGTGCGAAAGTGAAATCAGAAATTCCTGGACGAGCACCAATGTCAAATACCGGCCAAGAGTTACACTGTCAGCCAGAGGGTCTCGATCCGATCTCTGCTAACAAATCACACCAAGTACGGTCAAGTCCGAACTTTTTAACAGTCTCTTCACCAGTTAATAATAATCAACACTTGTAATTAATTATTTCAACTGACCCATAGCAATATGGGCGAGGAAAAAAGAAATCCAGAACAATTTAGTTGCAGAAATTATTCTTTAGCAATCCCGCCTCCCAACATGAGGCAGTGTTTTGATTGCGAGTTTAACCTCTATACGCGCAGCACAGTTCCGTCGCGTCCGTATCGAAGCGAAGTCGCGCGGCTTGTGTGCGTCCAGTTTCGCACTCGTATTCAGTCAATGAGCTACAATCGTAGCTTTAGGTTGCCGCGAGAGAACGGTAGACTGCTTGGCGCCCTTGATGGTTCACGCATTGGCCACCAGTCGCCAAGCGTGTGTCGCCAATTCTCTCTAGTGTAGAAAAAATGTTTCTTCCAATGTAGCGAAGAGCAAACAGACCCTTTTCTTTCAGTAGCGATTTTAATATATTTTGGTGGGTTTTATTTTTAAATACTTTAGTTTAAAATATATTTTCTACGTATATCAACACATAAAACGGGCAAAGTTATACACTTTGTAACCAATTAAGAGTTAATTTACCATATTTATTATATTTTTTCCGAAAAGATAAAATGTTACTAAATGCGAATTGTATTTCTTGATTGCAATTATTTTAAATGACATGCAAAGTTTGAAAAACATTTTAATCATTTGCTGTACTATTACAGTAACTTAATTCCTCGTATTTCAAATAAAATATAATTTTAATTAATACTATAAAATATTAAATATTTAAAAAATATTTCAAACCAAAATCATGAACAGGAACATAACTATTAGAAGAGGGTGGCCAATCAGGATATTTTTGTCCCGAAAAGATAAATCTTAAGATCTGGGAACAAAATTTTAATGGGGTTATTATATTTTTAAATAGATATATATGAAAGAAGCAGGGGAGGGGGCGAAGAAATATAGCCTGCCTCTGGAGTCACTTCCCTATGCTAGATCAGAGATCTTGAGTATTGTGATCTCTACTTTCAAGTACACATTTCGTAGGAATGGCATCATGGAAAATAATTTTGTCTGGCTATTATACAATTGGCGATACTACAAATGGAATTCGTAAAAAAATCCCCCCCCAAAAAGATTCTAAATTATTTTTTTCCTCTGGCGTTTTAATTTCAATTGATTAAACTTTTTATGGTTGCTTTTTAATTTTGCCATTTTAACGTTTATTCGGAAATAATTTCAAAACTTCTTATCGAACAAAATTATATTAAATTTATCTACTAATTAAATATTAATTGTAACAATTAAATATTAATTTTAACAAATTAGCAATTAATTCTTTTGAATTATTCACATTTATTGATTGTGCTATTCTTTTTTCTGTAATTGCAACAATGTCGTCTTTGTGAAAAATATTTTAATAATAATTATTTTTTGTAATAATTCCCTCTTAATTGCTTTTTTATATTCCCCAACAAATTCTATATTGTTTATTTAATTATTTTAATAATCGGAATAATAATGTAATTACCTAATAATGATCGGAATTAGAATTATAAATTGATGGAATTCTAATACGTTTGTAAATAAATACAATAATTAAAAATACTTTTTATATTTTTGGAAAGTTGAGTCAAAGAATGGATTGAAAATAAAAATAATATTTTCTTTTTCAAACCATTATTTCTTAATAAAATAAAATGAAATCAAAATTTCCTGTTAAATACTTCCTGTTAAAAATTATTAATTTATTTCATATTTATTAAATAATTGCATCCATATTAATTAACTAAAATTGAAGGTTATTATTTGTATTTAGTCTATTTTACAATCCAGGCTTCATTAGACTCTCTAAAGTTCAAATCGAAATCAAAATATTCCGATACTGCCATAAGTTATGCATTATAAGATAAAAATAGTTTAAAATATATATAAAAATTTTATTCGACACGAATGAAATTATATAGTTTTATTATACAATGTAGTAAAGAAAATCGAATTTGTATTTCCATAATGCTTTTGTTTCAATTTATGGATTTAGCCCAAAATTATATACAAATTTGCAATTATAAAAATATTATAACAATCTTGATTTAAATTCATTATATCTAAAGAACAATGATTTATTATTTTATAGAGCATAAATTGCTCTATAATATAAAACGTAAAAAAATCTGTGCCTCACAATACATTATATTGTATGATTACTCTGTTCTACAAATATTCATACCAAACTAATGTGAAATCACATTGTAGTTTCAGGTATGCTGATACATTGTTTTGTCAAACTATCAGTACACATTGGTCCACCTCCGTCTGCAATGCTGAACGAAGATAAAAAAATCCTCGCTCTTGAGTATTCGTTCATTATTGGATACGAAATTCCAACTTCTGTTTGAGCGTTTAGTAAATGAGATAGGTTCTCTTCTGTTTAAATTGGCTGATTATTGCATTTTCTCTTATTTTATTTTTATGTTCATTCAATATATTCTCTTTTCACGGACAAATTTGAAGATTATTACTAATTTTTTATTGTTTTTTTTTTATCATGTGAGAACATGATGTTGTTTTGGTTAGGGAGTTTTGAAACTTGAAATCGCGTACGCAATGAATATTGAAGCTCAAAATCGCATAGGCAATCAATAAAGCATAAATGGCAATTTTCATCATCATCTTTTAATCGCATATATTTTTTGCCTGCTTTTACCAATACTGCATTATTATTATGAAAATTTCTTTGAAAGCAGATGCGTTTTAAAAAGGTTGACCTGCTTTTACCAGTATTGATTTATTATTACGTATGCTTCTTTGATAGAAGATGCGTTTTTAGAAGGTTGACGAAAAACTATGACATCGTAGCTGTTATTTCGTCTCAAGCCGTGGTGACTGTTTTAAACGGGCTAATGACTTTAATAAATTAAGACAAATAATGACTTGAAAATAATAATGTTCTCGTTCGATAACTTGAAATTTGTGATAGTAGATTTATTTATTGCTATTGGCATTGCACGATTTTTTTGTAAGGGGTCAATATTTGTTTCAAACTCATTCTAGTAATTAATTTTTACTTGAATGTTTCTGAACATTGTGGATTGGAAACAAATTTTAATGTTATTATATATTTACAGCTCAAGCGAGTTACAAATTATGTAAAATTTTTACTTTCTCGTATGCGAAGTATAGAGAAAGTATAGTAAAATAGTAAAAAAATTCCAACTCGAGATTTCGACGTAACTCCAAGTCTTAGACCTCCCTGAGTTCGAAACACGTATTTTTGGAAAATTCGAAAAGCCCAAATTCGAGTTCTAGATACTTTTAACCTCATGCCAGGGAATAGTCGCCGAACCACTCGCATAGAATGACACGATAGATTCAGTAAAAATGCTAAATTCACACTAAAGGTTAATACTTCATAATTACTCCAATACTAAGGTTAATAATTCATAATTACTTCAATACTAAAGTTAATATTTCATAATTAGTCCAATACTAAGGTTAATATTTCTTATTACTTCTAACGCCAATGCTATGCAAGGTGTTCACTAGGAAAGCATCATTATTAGAGAGTATATGAGAAAGATTTAGGAGACTACTCCCGCTAGTTTATCTCATAAACATTCTGCCAATATGCATGAGATTTTCTACCGCAACTTTCACAAATTAATTTGTGACAATCAGATCTGAAATATTGTTATCAAGAATAACAGCCTGTCTGGGAAAGAACCTTTTGTATTATATAATACAAGTACAATTGACGAAATCAATGTAGTATGTTCATTATATAATGAATATGCTACATCGATTTCTGAAATTCCCCTTTGTTTGCTCATCAGAAGGTAAATTCATTTATAACTATTCTCCCAATGCTTTGCAGTAGTGGAGTAGCGAGATTAATGGGCATCCATACATGACCCTAAGGATAGGAACATAGCACTGCCTAGGGCATAACGTATTTTTACGCCTTCTTCCCCATTCATAATCAATGCTAATCCAATATAAATGACACTCAGAGTATGGTATTATTTTTTGTGTACTTTCATCATATTTGAGCTTAAAAAGGATATAAATACAATAATATTCCATTATATCCTCTTAAAATTAGTGTCTCGGACATTTATACATTCAGTTCGCCTCTAACTCTCTGTTTCATCACTAATTGCTATTCTTTCGTTTCAACTTCCTGGGGCCAATGTAGTTCGATGTGAGAAATAATGGTTTGTATAGTTTAAATGTATTAACTGTATTACTCCGTTTTAGTTGCCAAGCATGAGGTTTATTAGATATACCCACTTAGTTATTTCTGCGGATAAGTAATTGTAGTTATATTATTGTGTAAATGCATTCAATTATAAAATATGTTTACCGATGTTATAAATTTTCTACATTCACCTTCGTTGATTCATTAATTCTTCTTTTTTACGAACTAATAATAGAATTAATTTCGAATTCCTTGAAATGATTACAAGTTGGGAAAGGCATTGTATGCACACACACACACACACACACACACACACACACACACACACACACACACACACACACACACACACACACGCACACACACACACACACACACACACGCGCACGCACGCACACACACACACACACACACACATATATATAACTTTTGAATGAAGGATTGTTTTTAGTTACCATGATCTGTGAACATCTGCAGAAATTTTCCCAAAGTCAAGTCATGAGAACCAAGAACCATTGCAATGGGTAGTCTTCCTCTAAGGAATTTACATATAACTCACTGAATTCAAATACCTTGGAACACTAATTAATAAAAATAATGGAATAAATACAGAAATCAATTGCCACATTGCAATGGCAAATAGAAGTTTTTACAGGCTAAAAAGAATTTTTATATCAAAATTTCTGAACTCAACAACAAAAAGCAGTATCTATATGATACTGATTTAATTATGTATTTTGTAAGATTGTGATTGTTGCACATTGACCAAGACAATAGAAGATAAACTGCTGGTATTTGGAAAGAAATTTTAAGAAAAAAATCTGTGATGTTAAGAGTCCAACATCATTAAAATCATTAGCTTATCGTATCAGGTAGCTTAATATAAGATAAGCGGACCGTATCCAACAAAAAAAAAAAGCTTACATTTAGCCAGGCTACAGGTGTCAAGAAATGAGGTCGGCCACCCTATAGGTGGCTTAACAACGCTGATTAAGAACTCAAACTGCTGGGAGTCAGAAACTGGAAATCTGCGGCCCTGGATAGAAAGCGATGGCGTAAGATGATTAGAATGGTCATGCCTGTTCCAGCTTATAGTGCTGAAGAAGAAGTAAAATCATAGTTCAACTCATTAATAATTTCATATTAACATTGTGCGGCATCATCTATCATTTCACGAAGTTCATTTTACATGGATAAAATTGAAATTCTGTTTTAAAAAATTGCATTATATCAGATGCATACAAATTAGTAGTAAATTATAATGAATCTAATAATCAAATCACCAAGTATATCGATAGGCACCATAATAAAATATGTTACTTCTGGAATAAATAAAATTTTCTCTCTCTTTTGATTCTATAAATATAAAAATTTTACAGGAACTTGCTGTAACGTCTTGTGCATGCATGATGCGTCCTTCTACTATGTCCATCTTAAATGCATATTTATCTATTGCGCACGCGCAAAAGTTTCTTAGTATGCGTAAGATTTGTGCTATAAAAAAGTGTATTATCTCCGCTATAAATAAAAAAAAATTCTTTAATTCTATAAGTAAGAAAATTTGACACGAGCTTGCTGTAATATTTAGCGTATGCATGATGCGTCCTTCTTCTGCTACTCCAAACTTAAATATATAATTACCTGTGTTGCGTAAGCGCAGAAGTTTTTTAATATACGTACTTTATTTTTAATGCTATCAATGATGTATTCCCACCAAAATAAAACATAGCTGAATTAGCCGGGATTCGAACTTTCCCAATCAAAGAGTAAAGATATAGTAAACGCAAACGAATAAAAACATAGAAAGCTATCACTCTAATTGTGATTCTGTATCTAGTTTTTAAACTAATAGAGATAAGCAAAAGCTTCAAGTTACAAAGACGTTTTTAGAAATTAACTATTGGATCACTATGTTTTTAAAGGGACATTTTGCTTGCATTTTAATTACCATACCGATGTCACTTTGCGTCAAATGCACTTTCCTCGTTGCTCCATTTTTCACATTCAATATCATGATACTCTTCCGCGAAATCCATTTCAATACTCCCTTTCTTCAAACGGTCACACTATTACTTGCTAATAAAAACGAAGAAATTAAATGAAAGCGAATGCTTTCATTTAATTTCTTATGACTTTCAACTTCTGTCAGTATTTTTTTCGCTATAACAAAAACCTATTAACTTCTCTCCATTAGCAATTAAAAGATTAATGCCTTTTCACTATATCATTTATTTCTTTGGTGGAAAAAAATGTGTCTATAGCCACTAAAACATTTTAAATACCGAGTAATATTTATATTTTTAAATTTAACAAAACTGAATGTGCTTTATAATGTTATTTCTAAACATATTTAGAAGAATATTCGAATCTGAAAGAATTTTATGATGTAAAAAAACCACAGAAAATTATTAGTGCCAAAAAAAAAAAAAAAAAAACAAACGAAAAAAAAAACAAACGAAATTTGTATTCTATTTTGAAACATATTTCAAATCTACTGAACATCTGCCATCAATTTAAACTTCTTCGATCTATAGAGTTTGCACCCTTCTTTGAAGTAGGACAAAAACCATGAAAAAAAAATAATCCACTCTGGAGTGTTCTTCCCAAAACTTTCTCGTACATTTTTTAATAAATATGTTATCCATCCCCCTTGCATAAAATGTTATTGCTTTGGAAATGCCGTGACTTAAGCAAGCAATAGGTACTGAAAATAAATCTTTAGTCTAATTTAGTATTTGAATTGAATTTAGAATCAATCCTTGGTGATTTTTTTAGCAATTAATGCCTGGCATGCGTTTAATACACAAGTATTAAAAAAATTGAATACATATTTTTGATTCCTTTTTTCTGACCGGTGAAACCAACATTTAGTACAAATCTGCAATTCTAATCATCAGATAATACATCAAATTTCATTTATGTAATTCATTTGATTTGTAGAATCTACATGCGTAAGAAAGTAGATTGATAGGCGGTCAACTCTTATACGGATTTGATTTAAAATTTGGTAAAAATCTTTATTTGAGAGGGTAAACCTGTGTACTAAATTTTATTAAATCATATACAAGTTTTACAGTTATAGAATATTCTTATATTCGATTGGCTGGACAGACAGACTTGTTCTCAATAGATTTCGATCAAAATATGATAAAATCTATAAATGCGGTGTTAAGACTATATAATAAATTTCATCCACCTAGCTTAAAGAATTGTCGAATTACCGCATTCACAGACAGACAGACAGACATAATGTTTAATTATGTTTTTCGGACTCAAGGAGGACTTAAACGTAAAAATCCATTTCTCTTTGTATGAGAAAAAAATAATAATTAAAAAAATTGTATTAAATTCGCATGCATGTTAGATCTATGATGAATTAAATATCGAAATTCCTATGTAGCTCTATATTCATTTACAGAAATGTTTGATACAATATAATCAAACCATTTATTCAGTTTTGAAGGGGAGCTCGGCTTCATATGATTCGAAATTCGATTGTACTCGTTCCGACAAGTATAGACTCTAAACTATTACAGAATGTAGTTAGCGTTTGGGGCAAAACACTCCAATGGACTAATTGTAGCAATATTTTCCAGATGGCTTATAGGCTATGAATCGCGACTAAATATTTCATATCTATGAAAGCTAGAGAGATTCTATAATCTAATTTGATACTTCTCGTGTCGTTTTACGGTATATAAATTGGAAAATAATATTAAAAAAAACTGTGGTAAGTTGAGATACAGTGTTCCTTGTAAATGTTTCCCGAGTTGATATTTTATCTGATATTAATGCATAGACCAAAGTTGTAAGCAATAAATCTCATCTAGAATTATTTATTCATATAAAAAGATTTCCTTGACAAAGATAGATTATTGTCTTGACGACAGTTGTTTCAATTTATTAATTGACTGAGATGACCAGAAGTCTAGGTCAAGATGAATTTGAATAAAGCCTCGCACTACTCATATTGTAAAGGGGTCACATAAATAAATCTATAATCTATAAAGCCAGGTCCAGGCATATACTGTAGGAACAATACATTTTTGCATTAGAATATATAGGGACATCTATAGAGCGCTCTTGGTAGTGAGTTAAGTAAAATGAAAGGATACACTGGATAAATTATACAATACATAATTTGTGGTATATAAATTTACAAACGAACAACAATCTAGTTTTATGAATAATGGAATATTATAATCATTGTGCAATACAAATAATATCAATCATTGTGCAATGATTGTAAGTTGTATTCAGTATTAACAAATTCTTGGAGCATTTGATTAAAGTGTTCAAAGGACTTGACGTTGGAATTGATACTATCTTTGCGTTAGGGTTTATACAAAAATCGGTTTTTGAATTCAGTATTTCCAAAAACACCCGTTTTAGCTGGTTTTCGAATTTTTGTCCAAAAAAATAGAATAGGTAAAGATATTTAATTTAATTTATATAAAATAACAAGAAATGAAATCAATATGAAAGTCAGAATATAAAAGCTATTAAGAATTACATATACATAATACTTACAGAAAATAACGAAAACTCAAGCAAAAATTTCAAATAATATTTATATTTTTTTTACTAAATTTAATTTTTCCTAAGAAAATAGGATTTAAAAAAAAACATAAAATATCCACTGAACGGTGGTAAAGTCTTGTTCTTATTTTGGACACACTATTGCCTGGAATTGGAAATGCTCGTTCACTAGCTACTGAGCTTGGTTTTATAGTTTTCATGGCATCAAATAACAAATCTAAGTTTTTTGTTCTTTTATTTGTTGCCTCAAATAATGAAAATTTACCTTTCAGTGTCTTTGGATTTGTAAGTTCCTCTTCAGGGTCTTCAAGAAACTTATGAAAGGATTTTTTCCTTGCTTCTTTTAAAAAAGTACTCTGATGAGTAGTTTCTTCGATTTGCTCTTCATCAGAATCGGTTTCCTCATAAGAATTTGGAAATAGTCTAGACAATTTCTTTCCAGATAACTTAATCAATCCTGTTTTTGAAGCTTAAGAAAGTACACGAGATTTCTTCGCTGAATTAGGAATGTTTTGTGGATTTTGCAAATACAGCAAAAGAGTTGCTAATCCTAATTCTCTTCTTTCTTGAATTCGTTCTTTTAAAGCATGTAATAATTTAAAACATATTTCATGTTTAAATTATTTAGTTCATTTAACAGAAATTCAAATATACTTTCCCTTGTTAATAAAGTGGCATCTCATTGCCCTAAGCCTTTAGCTGCTAGACGAAGCGGTCAATTGATAAAATTCAAAATATTTATTTGTTTTTGTTTTTTTGAAGAAGAGGACATCCAGGCGTTCCGGAAAACCGGTTTTCTTAATTTAAAAACCGGGTTTCAAATGTGACAAAAATCTTTTTTTTTTAAACCGGGTTTGAAAAACCCTCAAATCCTGCTTTGTGTGTTGTTTGGCTTTTGTAAGTTTGCTTTTCATTAAACCATTGTTGGACATTTTGTATGGTACAACCTTTATTACTTATTTACTGACTGACTTTTAGTTAAGTACGGACAAAAAAGTCCCCTGTATTGGTTTTGTGTTTCTGGTCAAATATTCTATTGTAAAAATGGCTTCATTTTTCATCTCTTCACTGCCTTTGTACTTCTACTTATAAGGTATTCTGTATTTACGATCATTTTCAAGCAAAAATAAGTAAATAAATAAAAATCAATTCTCCTTTCTTACTTTTGTTACATATATGAAATTATCAGACATTTTGGATTTGTCTATAGAGTTCCAACTTCACATTCTTTCTGTTTCCTCGAAAATTACTTCCGAATCGTAAAAATGTTTTACATTTGAATCTATTATCTTATATTGTCCTAGTCTTATACAAACAAAAGGCAATAACAAACAGTTCCTTGTATAAAAAGGGTAATGAGATTAAATATTTAAAAAATAGCCAATGAGATATTCTTTATTTTAAATTTATTAATACCTAGAGTTGAGTCTCCATACTATTGCCAATGTAAATTATTCAAGGGAAAGAAATAGCAAAATCATTGGTAAAATATTTTAAGTACATTTCTTCAATTCTTTTTTCTCTTTTTCTATTTGTTTCTATTTCTATTTTCTATTTCTTCCAAGTATAATATTTAATTATTTCATTGATTTGGCATTTTTTAAAATTTATTATTTGGATTTTATGTAAGACTCCATCTCCCTTCCTAAAATATTTAACTTCCAGAATGTCCCGAATAGAAGTTCAAGAAATATAACATATCCACGTACAAAATATAAAATAGCAAACATAACATTAACCCTCAAAATGAAAAATCGAATAATACAAATTATTGTTGTCAAAAGAAAAAGAAATAAGAAAATAATTAATAGAAAAATCATATTTATTTTAATATAGTTGCAAAATATCCTTATAAATTATTCAAATTCAGTGTTGTTTTCTTACATTTGAATATTGTTATCTATGTGATTGAAATCATTTCATAATACGCATGCGCAGAATTCATTTGAACTTTTCCTTCCTTCACGATCCATACTGCAGTAAAATCTCTCTTAATCGGCACCCAGTTAACCGACCTAAAAATAGAGGCGATTTCGATAGCATAAATTTATTTCCAAAATATTAAAGCCTACGAGATAGGAATTACGTCCTCTTCATACTCATAATTGACGACGATAAAATAACTGAACATGCATATATTTAAAAGAAAAATAATGATGAATCCAAAGAGGAGGATGAAGATGAAGACGACTAGGAGGAGGATGAAGATGAATTGGCCCATATGGAATGAGAGAGATTAAATGCTACAGACTTTCTTAAGATTTATCAAGCAATATTCATCATGATATTATGAAGCTTCATGGTTTACACAGTAAATTTTTAAAATTCATTAAAATAAAATGAATTTTTTTAGAGACATTTTTGCAAACTGGCAGATATTCGAATCTACAGGTGGTTATCAAAATAATGGAAACACTTGTGAATAAAAGTGTTATTTTTGAATGCGTTTCGTAAGCATTAAAATATAATAATAGCCACCAGGTTTTTTTTATAGATAGCAATGTATATATTATGGTAGTATGTGTTAATTCTTCGATTTTTTGGCAAAAGCATAAAATATCAGACCTCTTAAATTTTCAAAGAGGCGATATTAAAGGAGCTGGAGTAAGTGTGACAAAATATACCAATTTTTAGGTGTTTCTAGAGGTACGGTGTCTAAAGTCATGGCAGCATACACACAGCGCGGCAAGACAAGCTCAGCGAAGTAAAATAGTGGGCGGAACGGGAAGCTCAGTGAAAGAGACCGACGGGTGTTGAAGCGGATTTTAATGTCTAAAAAGCGACCAACTGTAGCAAAAGTGACCGCAAAGTTCAATACAAATCTGGATACTCCAATGTCAGTGATTACAGTTAGAAGGCACCTTCATAAACAGAAAATTTATGGCAGAGGCAGCAATTCCCAAGCTACTTAGCACAGATGTTAATGGCAAACGTGTGACTAACTACAGTGGTAAACTATAGTGGTGTCACACTCACAAAACTTGATCGATTGATGAATGGAAGAAAGTAATATGGTCTGACGAATCGTGCTTCACACTTATCCCTACAACAGGACGGGTGCACGTTTGGAGAACTCCTGCACAAGCGTATGATCTCGATTGTCTCCTTTCAACTGTCAAGCATGGAGGTGGATCTGTCATGATATGTGCAGCCATGTCGGGGTTTCTGCTGGACCAATCGTAATCCTGAAAGGAAGGATCACAGGGGAGAAGTATATGAAAGTCCATCCTATGATGCAAACATTGTTTCCTGCCAAAGATGGAATTTTCCAGATTGATAATGTACCTATCCATGCAGCGAAACATGTCCAATCATGGTTTGATGAACGCGAGAATGAAGTGAAACATCTGCCTTGGCCCGCACAGTCACCCTACCTCAATATAATTGAATCGTTATGGTCTATTTTAAAGCGTTCAATATGGAATCGATATCCTCCACCATCATCTCTGTCAGAACTTTCACAATTCCATTAAGAACGGTACAATATTCCTTGCATGAATCGATTCCTAGGCGACTCCAAGCCATATTACATGCCAAGGGCGGTCCCACACCATACTAATAAAGGATTCTTTATAAATCTAAGGTGCTTTCATTATTTTGATAACCACCTGCATATGCCGTTTCCCAGGAAATGCGCTATGATAATATATGTGATAATTTTAAAAGACTGTTCAATTTTATTTTTCTGAAATATAAAATTATATAAAATGAAATATAAATTTTCAATAATCTGTGCGATTTTAACTTTATTTCTTGTATGTTACCGATGAATTGAAAAACAGGACCATGTGTAATTCTATAAATAACTCCAAAATATGAATTTGTAAGTTCCAAAAACATATATTCAATTATCAAAATATATATATATATAGATATTATCATATCAGGGGCCATTATTTCTGTACATTAGAGATTATGCTGTCAAATAATGAATTAAGTACTTCAAAACGTGCTGTATAAACATATATGAGTTTCATAATCCACCAGTCATCATTCTGACACTGAAAATTCTATTTGTTCTGTCTGTAACTTCTGATTTAGAACGATATTATGCAGTCAACTAAATACTTGAGAGTAAAAGGCTAAATACCTGGCAGTTAAAAACTGTAATGCAAAAAGTTTTAGACTTTACATGACAACTTTTGATTTTTAAAATGTACATTTACCAAAAGTATTAGATTAAAAAATATTCCTATAATGTATAAAATAATGAAATATAATGTTCTTCTATAATCCTTAAAATTAATCCAGAAACACGTTCTTATAGGAAAACATCAATTACACTAAAAGCCAAAGAATGTTTAAGACGGGTTTGATTCTCTGCCAGTTGTGGCAGAGATTTAAACCAGCCTTGTTATCATGCATGCGGAATAAAGCACAACTGTCCGCTAGGGAATTGTTAATGGTTTTGCTCTTTTGGCAAAGAAACTCAAAAGATTCTGCAATCCATTAAGAAAATAATTTTTGCATGCTGAATTATTAGGTAGGATCGAAGAGCTGTTATTAAATTAAATGCAAAACTTCTTTAAAATCTTTCATCAACATATCAAAATGAAAAAAAAGTGTAGAGTTGGCTTTGTGATTTCTCCACACAAAAATAATTACTTACCAGTGAAAATGATGAAAGAAAGATATATCAAAAATAATTACCTAAAAAAGAATTCGATTCATCCTGTAGGAAAATTTCGGTAAAATTAAAATCTATGCTAAATATACTCTACACATTTTAACCAATGAATAAAAATCTGTGTGAACAAGTATTTTTAGTATGTATACATCATTTTTAGATTAGAAATATTTTTATATTAGAAATAGAGCAAGGAATAAAACTACGCACACATCCCCAAAAGAAAAATCGTATCCAAAATCAAAGCAATAATCACTATATTCTTCAACAGGAAGGGTGTTACCCACAAAGAATTTGTTCCAACTGGTCATACATTTGTTGGGGAGAAATATTTAAATGTTTTGAAGCATTTGAAGATCAGAATTCGTCGAACGCTTTAAAAATATTAGTTGAAAATTATGGTGTTTGTTGCATGATATCACATTTAGTCACTCTTCCATTATTTATATTTTTTTCGGAAAAAAAATGTATTGAATCATTTATCATATTCATTTGATTTAGCACCTAGCATCTTTATTTCTCAAAGTTTATGATGAAATTTGAAAAAAAAAGGTGTAATTTGAGCATATTTCGAGCATATAAATAAATAATTTCAATACTTGTTTTCAGGGGGACGGGCATTCAAAAAAATAAAATGGAACAATCATTCAAATAATTATTAAATTGTTGCTACAAGTCTATTAGTATCAGAAGTATCTATTTTCAATAAAAAAAATGAAAGCAAATTATAATTTTTAGGTTCTACTTCATTTTAAAGAACAAGTTTGGAATTTTTTTCTTTTCTTTTCTTCTTTTTGCCAGATTGCGCATGTTTTGAGCTGGAATGAAATCGATATATTTTACGAAGACGAACTTTAATCTGAATATTTAGATGATTAATTTTGTATCGGAATTTTAAATTATGATACATTTTTTAAATTGTCGTATATGTTTGAAGAAGAAAATATGGAAGAGTTATATTTCAAAATGCACCTCTTGAAAACAAATTAAATGGCTAACCACTCCAATTTACATGAATTTCACCTTGAAATTGATCGTTCCTTCCAATTGGATATTTGAAGACGATACAATAATTAACCAGGGTTACGTGTTGATTTAACAGTAGAGACTAGCTTCATCCAAATACATATAAGTGGAATTAATATTACCTTTATCATAAGGTAATATTAAGGTAATTTCAAAGGGGGGTTTTTAAGGTAATTTTAGATTATCATAAAATTTGTTCCAGCACTCTATTCATTTTATCCTGCTTTTACTAAGAACTGAGTATTTGTATCATACATAAAGCATTAAGAACTACTCTGACTGACCCTTTATAAGAGCACACCTCTGAATAATTCTCCGTATAGCCTCTGAATAAGACACGTTAAGAAAATATCAACTGATGGAAAACTAACAGCTCTAACGATTAACCTAACATGTCAACGATGGATAAAATGTAGAACACGGGTTATTGATTCAATTCGATGATTGTTATATCGTGACTTCAAAACCAATTCACTATATTGTAATTTAAATATTAATAGGATGTAAATGAATTCAAATTATAGCTTAAATCATATGATAAACGTTTTCTTAAATCAATTTTAATATTATTCTATTTCTTAAACTTCTGTTTCTTAATTATATATTAACTACTGAAGTTAGATTCCATCGCAGAACGTGATTTGGTTTGATTTGTTTTTCTATCAAATATCGGCCATTATATATAATGCTGAAAATATAAATTTACATTTTAATGGAAAGGATTTAATAGCTTTATAAAATATTTCTCTTCGATTTTACTCTCAAGCACCTCATAAAGGTTAAGTTTACGTTTAAATACGTAATATGATGAGGAAAATCTCGAATGTCCTTTCTTAATTGAATTTATTTCAAAATACGATATATATATATATATAACAGAAGTGGAAAGATTGCATTTCACTCGCACTAACTAATATCGTTTACCTGCTGAATTTTTCAACTATACTCATGAATAAACAAAAACATAATCTGTCCTTTAACATTCCCGTCTATTCACGGTATATCATTTAAATGGATATACCTAGTGGCATACATATATTATACAATATTATATGATATTAAGCAGTATTCGTAATATTGTACTATATTAAATGATATAATATTGAACAATAATGTATAATATTGTACAACAGGATATGCTACTTGGGATTAATCTAAAGTTTTGATGTATAACTTACTATGGCATGCCGGCATCTGGTAAATTCCAGTATTCTCCAGTGATTCCTAGTATTCTCATATTAGCTTAGTGAGTGTTCAAAATATTCATTAAATATCATTACTTCTTACTAACATCTAAAAATATAAATAGTCAGTGAAAATAATAGTAATATTGAATAAGAATGTTTCTGTTATGTTACAAATTGCACTTTAGTATTTCATCATGCTATGATGTGTATTAAAATAGGGGAATGTTTAAGTAACAGCACTGTGTAAATAAACTGTTAAGCTTAAAAATGAACAGTAAGTTCTAAATGAAAAAAGTAAAAAAAAAAAAAAACAGCAATAATAAACTTAAACAAGTATTACGTGGCAATCGTTATTCATTGCAACGCCATTTCGTTTAATACTAGATATACTTAAATGTAATTATATATACAAGTCAACATCTATTAGCGATATTCAAATGCATACTAATGTTCGGCCTTTCACTAGCATTCTGGTGTGTATTGACACTCACTGGAGAATACTAACATTCTCTAATTGCGATCTTTCGTTCTAATATACAGAGCATATATAAATGGTGTGTGTCTAAATAGCTTCCTCAGTTTATGATTTATCATATTTACACATATGCATAGACATACAAGCACAATTCCAAAACTGTTTTATTCTGACCCACGGAACACAAAATGTGGAAGCTTATAAAAAAATCCGAAGTGATATTTTTTCACTGAGTACAATGCTTTCATTACAGACCGTATACGACAATATAACCAGCCGGAGTAGTGTCTCTAAATCTTAGATAAAACTGTAAATTTTTACCGTGGCTCTTGTCAATAATAATTATGAAATATACATACATCTTTGGAGTGAATCTAGAATTATCACTGAATATGGCATGTGATTTTTGTGATGGTTTTTTAATTATTATTCTCTGACAAGTAAATAATACATAAGCATCAGAAAACCGAATATGTTTTTCAGAAGCATTTGTTCCCGTCCAATAAAATCCAGAATTTGGCATAGAACTATAGTTGTAGATATGAAAAAAAATATCAAATTTCATTTATTTAAGTCATTGCGTTTTCTGAATTGTTTCATTTAAATGCATGTAAAAGTAACACTAACAGATGGCCAACTCTTTCATGGATTTGATTCCAAATTTAATATGAATAGATGGTACACCTATGTACCAAATTTTATTTATTTAACCCTTTAAGTTTTGTAGCAATTGTGTTCGCATGCACTCGGACAAATTTTCTCTGAATGCATTTCGGTCAAAATTCAATAGGAATTTACAATTGGAATTTTTTAAGATTACAGTATTTTCTTTCTCCCAATACATTTCATATACGAGATAGTACAAGCACCAAAACCAAAATCAGAACCAAATACTGTAAGAAAATGACTAACTCTTATAAACACTTGAAAAATATTCAATTAGAACATGCTTGAAAGTCAAACAACAAACAGGAAAATCTCTTGCAAAATCTATTTCAAAAGCGATCACTTCAATTCGATCTGTTTAATAAAACTTAAATAACAAATAAACATTTAATACGTATGGGAAACTCCATTTGATATCATTTCGCAAATATTTCAATTTCTGAAACCGTTTTGTGAAAATGGGGCGAGAGATATATGATTAATTGGTGGAAATTCATATGGTTGCAACAGACAGAAGGGAGTCTGAAGTGGCGAGACACTTCAAGAGACACTTCATCAGAGTAATTATATGCATTTATATAACTTAGCATAGTCAAATAGAACGTGGAGATATCAGATATATCAAGCAAGATGGATTTGTATATCTGATAGTTGTCTTCCCCCTCCCTTAAACAAATGATTTTAAACAGGTTTCATCTGATTACTGTTTCAAGATACAATAAAGAATAAAAATATTTACTAAACTATTGTATTGGGTTGTTCAAAAAGTAATTTCGTTTTTTTTTTGTGGAAATGAAATATAGTTTTCGTATAATAAACAAATACTTTATTAAATTATATATTGGCCGTTCTGATCCAACACCTTTTGCCATCTTTCTGGTAGTAGCATCATTCCACGCTCATAAAAGTTTTGATCTTTGCTGCCAAAAAACTGATCGAGGTGGTTTTTGACCTCCTCATTTGAGGTGAAGGTTTTACCGTCTAAAAAATTTAGCGAACCAGTTCTGGCACTGGCGTACTGTCAACACACCTTCTCCATACACATCGGTCCATTTCTTTCTGGCTTGAACAGCATTTTTACCCTTTCTGTAGTAAAACAGTTATGATATGTCGAAAATGCTGCTTATCGGTCTCCATATTTAAAAGGGCACCAACTAAAAACTACTGCTTAGAATTAATTGGAATTTTTCACACACAAGCCTTGTTATATGAGTTCTCAAAGCATATAAAAATTATACGGCTTAAGTGAGAAGTTGGGTGCAAAAAAATACAATTAAATCCTCTGTTGGGAAAAAACGAAATTACTTTCCGAACAATGCAAAACATATATTGAGCAAAACAAGTATTTAAGGAGGAATCGAAGTCGCATTTTATCTCTGATTTTGTTTCAGCTGTTTTAAGTGATGTTTAATTAGGATTATTGAGTGTGTAAAATTTCAATAAATCAATAAATCTCTTATCCGTCTCTTAGTATCGTTAGCCCCCTTTAAAAATAGTCTTAAATTTCAATTTTGATTGTCATGGAACTCGAAAGGTGCTTTACAAATCTTACACGTCATCGTCATAATGTGATTTAATTTTTAAGGTGTCATAAACTAAGTAAGGATAATAAGTGAAACCATTTAATGCGTGGAATCTTTTTATGTAATATAATTTTTATAACACCTTAAAAATTTATTGTTCACTAATTCAATTCAAAATTTAGTGCATTTCAGTAAAAGAAAGCACAATTTCAGCTTAAGAGCGATAACATTTTTATAAATCCAATTACAATGGCTCTCAAAAATGTTGAACACTTAAAAAATGTATTAAAAAATGTTTATTTTTAAATTTTTGAAATCATTTTGATCAAAAATAAATTTAACATTTAATTTTTTGTTTATTTAATATTGAATTCGAAAAAAACATGTCCAATAACATTTTTTGTCGTCTTAATTTAGCTCCGAGTGAAGACCAATACAAACTTTTAAATGAATATGGAATCTCTCTCTTTTTCTTTCTTTTTTTCTAAAAATGAAATTGTAAACAAACAAAGAAATCACAGAAGATATTTAACAGCCCCACATATTTGGATAATTCATCAAATGAAATGATAGCTAATCGCTTTTTTTTCGCATACAAAGTATATAGAAAAATATCGTAATCATTAAAAAATTTGAACTCGAGATTTTGTCGAATCCATTTTTTAAACCTTGCAGAATACGAAAACAGATTCGGTATTAATGTCTGTGTCTGTCCATAAAATTATGTTTTCATCCGTGATAAAGGTAACATAAAAACGCTTTGAGCTAGACTGGTGAAATTTAGTAGATGGTGTTACCACCAAATCCGAATTTTCATATTTCTATCAAACTGTGAGCGAAATGCATTCAGAGGAAGTCTATCTGTCCGGCTGTTCGAATATATGTTAACAAGATAACTACGGAATGAAGAGATCTAGATGGATAAATTTGATACACAGGTTTAACATTTAAAATAAAGATATATTTATCGAATTTGAAATCAAATCTATCAAAAAGTTGACTTTCCACGTTTTGAATATTCAAATGCTGTATAAATGCAATAGTTTAAGAAAAAGGAATAAGTTAAATATATGAAATTTCGCATATGACTTTTGACTACGTTTATAGTTTTATGTCAAATTTTGGTTTCCTTGGCAACAACACTTTAAAACAAAAAATTCGATTTTCTTATACTTGTTTTTAAATGCCAAAGATTAATAGCCAACAAGGATCACGTGTTGGATTCAGTAAAATTCTCGTGCTAAATTCTCAGTAAAATCTATATTTCCTCTTGTCTCACGGAGGGGAATAAAGCATTTGTTAGAGAATACGTGAGGAAATTTGGGGGCTCGCACTCGATGTATAAAAAATAACACCATAAATATCATAATGCCTTTATTTTTACTAATACATTTTTAAAAAATATTTTTTAAAATGAAAGGATAATTAGGAAAGGTAAAGTAAGAATGAACGATGTTCGAAATTCGATTATTTTACATTTTATAGAACAAACATTTCTATCTGAAGCAAATGGAAGATTATAAGTTACTCAAGTTAGATTTATCTGGAAATTTGTTTAAGTTCTGATAAATTACATGTCCGAAATTAGTGAGCTTCTTTGTATTTCTGTCATATTTTATTCGGCACATTTTTATTTCCATTCATTAAAAATAGCAAATCAAAATACTCCAAATACACGCCAAGAAACTACTCTAAGTGAGGAATGAAATACATTTTGTTACAAATCGCGTAATAAAGCAATACTTGCTATCCAGAAAGAGAAAGATACTCAGTATTTCGAAAAAGTATTAACTTTGTACATTGTTTACATGTAAAATTTACAAAATAAACTGAAAATAACCCTACGATAGGAATGGATACCGAAAGCGGACATAAACTTCTCGAAGCAAGTCATAATGCATGTCAAAACCATAACGGTCTCGGTCATTCATGACAAAATATTTTTAGTAAAGTTCAGCGAACCGTTTCTATGGAACGCACACCTAAAAGCAGAATATATTTTTAAGCTGTTCTCGTGCCGTTTTCTAAAAACCGATCGTTAAACTTCTGAACTTTTTTCTCTGCCCTGTTTATTTGCAAACTGAAAGTTATTTTCAGATTTTAAAGAATCCTTTGTTGAAATGTTTAACTCGAAACGAGAACGGGGCTCCAAAATATAGGATGAAATTTTATGAAAAAGAAAGATAAAAAAAAAACACCTGCTTTTTTTATGGGTCATTACAAGCTTCAAAATAGATTTTGTTTTCAGTTTTTTTTAATACCTTTTTATTTAAAAATTGAAAAAGAAGAATAGTGTACAATTAACTAGCAGAAATATTGGTCACCTCAAACTTTCTCGCATATTTTTTAATCTAATCACGTTATTATTTCTCCTAAATAATATAAATCCTTATAAAAATATCCTCTATAATATCCTTATAAAATTGTGGAGTCCCTTATAATATCCTTATAAAATTATTGAGTCCTTTATAATGTCCTTATAAAATTGTGTCATCTTTTATAATATCCTTATAAAATTGTAAGATCCTTTATAATATCCTTATAAAATTATGGAGCTTGAGTAAATCCATAAATGCTTTGCCTGGCATTGACAAACAATAATCATGAAATATCGATCTTTCACGTGAATCTAGCATTTTAACTAAATTTACTATGCCATTTTTGGCGATATTTTGGCAACTAATCTCTGACATGCGGTAATGTACAAGTGCCTGAAAATCAAATTTGTATTGTGAACACCTCTTTTTCTGACTGACTGAATCCACAATTCTACACAGAACTATAATTGTAACCAGAAGATCGCATACAAATATTCATTCATTTCAGTCATATGTTTTTGAGTTATCGTGTTTACACGCATGCGAAAGTACTGATTGGCAAACTGTCAACCCTTTGAGAAATATTGTTAAAAATGTGATAAGAATCTATATTTTAGATGCTAAAATTGTGAAACAAATCTTATTTACTTAATTTTCTGCATTTTGTAATTATCGGGTTCGCTTTTACTCGTACAGGCAGACAGACATATTTCTTCCGAGTGGTTTTCTTTCAAAATTTGATAGAAATTTTCAAATGTAATGTAAATTCTTTAAACCAAATTTCATCCTTCTAGATCAAAGCCTTTTTGAGTTATCGTGTTCACACACAGACAAAAGTAATTCCAAAAATGTGCTTTTCGATCTTAAGGAGGACTATGTCTTGGAGATTCTTTAAAATTTCGAATTCGAATTAAAGTAATACTCTTCGTATGCTTCGTATATGCGAATGTGAAAATGTTAAAGTAATTCTGACCATAAAAAGGTAACTATCATTAATTAGTATAAACTATTGATGTGATATTTCAGCAGAATTATTTTTTAACAAATTTATTTAAAAGAAATGTAATTTGGTTCGGGAAAAAAAACATGCAAACTACCTTAATAGTTATAAAAATGAAAAAAAAAAAAAACCTCATAAATAATTGATACTTTCAATTATTCACGAGTACTTTTTATTACGCACATTAAGTGCTAATTTAGTTTATAATCTACATATATAACTTCGAATCTCTAAATTAAAGAAGTTCTCAATTAAAGAAAAAACTATTTAAAAATGCATATTTTGTTTGAAAACATTTGCTTTAACTAAATCTCTACAAATTATAAAGAAGAATTTGTTGTTGGTGGTGTTATTGTTGTGTGTGTGTGTGTGTGTGTGTGTGTGTGTGTGTGTGTGTGTGTGTGTGTGTGTGTATAGATGTTCTAAAGGTCGTTTGCCCTTTAGAACATCTATACACACACACACACACACACAGCTAAAACGAAATAATAAATATGGCTTTCAGTTTTATTCTATTTTTGAAAAAAAAAATGGTGGGTAACGTTTTAAAGGTTTTGTATTGTAATTCAAACTCATTTTATCATTTTTTTTCTTGCACGAAAAATATAGAGAAAAGAAAGAATCGATATAGTCAATGAATTAACCTCCAAATTATCAAAGATCTCCAAGTTTTAAACCTCTGAGAGTCAGAAGAGCACACATTGGAGTTATGTCTCTTTTCTGTCAACAGAAAAACTCAAATAAAGTCACTAAATAAACAAATGAAATTTGATGTGTGACTTTATACAAAATTATTTTGAGTAAAATTTAAGGTGAAAACTGGCAAAGGAAATACAGTATGTCCATCGGTGTTTATTTAAATTAGATAAAAAAAAGCAAAAAAGAGCAACACGAGCTTAATAGTTGAAATATGATATAAATTATTAACTATCTATTGGTCTATATATTCATATTTAAGTGAACGTGATAGTTAAATAAATACAACGAACTAGACAAGTGAGATTTGGCATGTGGTCTTGACACCAAAATATCAGGTCTACTCCAAATTTCGGTCCTAACTTCTCAAAGATATGAAGCTAAAAATGCAGATTCGATTCTTTTGGTTCATCCTGATGATGCAAGTTCGAAGGCTGATAACGGATATTTCGATAATAGATAGACGCTTTATTTATTTTGGAATTATGAAACATAGCAAAACACAATCGAAGCGTACACACAAAAAGCATTTATAGAAATCAACGCACACGCGCCGATAGCATCTCGTTATTAATCAATTCCATGAGCATTATAGCATACACGTACAGCTACATAGCGCAGTCCATGATCAAGACTCCAAAGAAACTTTTCTGTTCTTGTGAGCGCATTGGTTTATAGTATAACCCTTTCAGATGGACTTTGGAAATTTCTGGTGAGATCAACTAGAATATATAGAAATATATAGATAGAAAGAAATATGGATATAGATAGAAATATGGTTATAATTCTCGTATACCTTCATTTTTGTTGTCAAAGTCATCGAGACTGGAAGTCACTATTTTGGCATCATTCAGCATCCATTAAAATGTTTATAGATCTCTCTACTTTACAAAGAGATTAAATGACCAAAGAAGCCATATTACAGATTAATAGCAATGAGAATTATAAGCA
>JAPMOR010046166.1:402-46801 GCA_026543865.1 Argiope aurantia | reverse complement strand
ACCAAAGAAGCCATATTACAGATTAATAGCAATGAGAATTATAAGCAAAGAATATCATATTCATAACAAACATTCTGTATATTACTATCGAATCTTTTTTTAAATTTGTAGATATTTTTCTCTATTGTGTTGTTTTAATCTCGCCAAAAAAAAACTGGACACAGTTTACAAAAATGTCTTTTCTGTGAGATTAACATTCATGAAAAAAAAACGCCCTCGGATTCGTATTTTTAAATTTATTAAATTTTTTAAGATTTTGTACGTAACAATTTGTATTTCGCAACATTGAGCTTATTTATTTATATCTTAACTTAATTAAGTGCGGAAAATATTTCTTCTAGAAGAAATGTTATTTTTTAAGAAATAAATGATATTTATCACCACACAATAGAAAAATAATGAAAAAGTAGAATAGGAAATTTTTAAATTTTATTTTCCTTTTAATAAATACATTGCCAAGAAAAAAAAATTCTTCCTAAAACTGTTTTTAATATATGACTACAAACTTCATGGATTTATTGTCTTATCTTAAAGAAAATATAATAAAGAAAAATATATTAAAGAAAACAGCATGAATTTGAAAAACATTTTTATCATGTTATTCAACGTAAACAGTACAAGCATTGCTTTTTCAAACTAAATTCATGAATAAAAAGGATTTAAATAAGAAGAACAATGGAGACACAACTATTAAAACTGAGCGAAAACTCCAAATCTAAAATGGAGTTTCTTTTATTTTCTCCCTGAATTTCATAGAAATTTGAATTTCAAACTACAGTAGTTTATTTAACCATTTATTATGAGAGCATTAATTTAAGCAAGTTTTAAGACTTAAGGGATTAAAGGAAAAAAATATATGTAATCTTTTCTAGTAAATAATATTTTGAACTTAATATTTCTCTTTGAATATATCAACTGGATTAAGTTTAATTTAAAAAGCGAAATAAGAAAATGAATACTTTAAAAATATAACATTTTAAAGAATACATCTAAATTGGCTATTATATTTTTTAAACAACATTTTTGGAAGAAAAAAAAAGATTTTATTTTTTGTTATCTTAAAAACTCATTCAGAGATTTTATGAATCTAAAATATTCAAGTAACTCTACTGAACAATTTTTGGAATTGTTATGCACGTTGATTATTAAAGAATAGTTCAATTTTAAAAAACTGTATCAACATAATCAAACAACTTAGAATATCATTTTTATTTGTCGGGATGAAAACAAATTCTATGTATCATCTGTTTGATGAAATATACAGGATTGCGTTAACCCATGTACGAACTATTAAGTCAGCATTTCTCAACATGCACTACACGCATCCTCAGCAGCGAGTGAAATGGTGTCATGGATATGCGGAAAAAAATTTCCAATAGTTGACATTGATAAGTACATTGAAAATAAAAAGCTGTTGTAATAACAGATATTTCTAATTCACATATTATTACAAAAAGATTACCAAATAATTACCAAATTATAAGAAAATTCCCAAAATGATTCTGTTTTAGAAGAATATGAATGGGTTATATTCAGTTAAGACATATTCATTTTTTTCCAAGATTAATATTTATTGACAGGATAAAAACCATGACCGTAACCTGAAAATAAGTATATTGCAATCATTTCTACATAAAGGTGGCAGAAAATGCGGAATTGTTTTCTGTAATAAAATTCTATTTCTGCGAAGAATCGACTCACTTAAAAAATAAAAGCAGGAACAGAATTTCTAGCGTAAGTTGGACTGTAATTGTTATTTTTTAATCCGGATTTTAAATAATTAAATGTTGCCAAACAGCTTCAAGGTTTCCATTAAATGTGTTTGCACATATTTTTTAAAAATTAATTAAATGTATATAATTAGCAATATATACTAGTTTTGTTTAACTTTACCAGTATAACTTGAACAGTTTCGTATAAGTGGGAAAGACAAAAATGTCTCTATATCAGTGTCATTAGAATTTCTGCTTGTATAAGTTAGTAATTATACATAACGGGGCGTGAAATAGTTTTGTTTCGTTAAGAGCACGTAGATAATTAATGGTTGAGAAACTTTGCTTTTAGTTTGAGGACCAATTCCCCAATTACTCAAATCGAATATTTGTTTATCGGTTTTATTTTAATTTCCATATAAGTAGTTCATAAATGGCAGAGATAATGACAAATATAATTATCAAAACATTTAAGGCGTCTCGCCTTCAGGAGAATTGGTGTTAATATATAAATAATTAAAATTTAAAACCCATTTTATCAAAATTGTGGAAAGAAATACTGTTTTTAACTCAATCTAACTAACTCTACAATGTTTGCCAAGACTCGTTTGAATGATAACTGCTCTAAGTTGAAGGGCTTCGCGTGAGCTGTCGACAGTTTATTAACACATTATAATACAGTACAAAATACAATTATGAATTATTGACAACTAAAAATTGAACAGATAAATAATATAGATGAAAAAAGCTCTCTTTTAAGGAAGAAGAGCAATAAGAAAATTAATAGTTCTATTGTATGGTAAATTTCAAAAGCATCAACACATAATCCAAGGTAGCATTTTGGATACTCGTATGGAGTATTCCTCCTTCTTTTATGTTTCCTGCAGACAACATTTTCTTCTCAAATTGTCTGCTACCTTTAAAATTTTCATAGGAAAAATGTCATGAGACAGCAGTAAATAGCCAAAGCCTTCTCCAGGAGTAGATATGAATCCATAGTCCATACCGATGTTTTTTTTTATTTTATTTTTTTCTTTCTCAAATATTCGTTCATAGCAGTCAAATAGTCAATTAACCAACCGCGAAAATAATTGGACCGCACTGATCTATGCATGAATTTGATAGTATGAAAAGAAAATCTTAAGAATAATGTTTTGAAATTTGAACAATATTTTTTGTTAATATAAATAATTCCAAAGGCCCCTAGCCTGAGTAGAGTAGCCTGTTTTGTTTAGTTAATTATACGGCTTAAAGCGTTTTTAAAGATTAACAACAGACAAAATAGTTTTACCTGATGAATAATAACATGCAAAAATCAAATAAACAAATAAGGTAACAAAAGTCTTCCAATCACAAAGTCAGTAACACGATTTCAAATTTCTTCTCTGAAATATCATACATAATAATCTTTTATATTTCATTCTTCCATCTTCCCTTCATTTATTTTGATTGAATCATCAATTGCATTTCAAATAATCTAATAATTATATCACACAGTTTACAGAAAGAATGACTGATCAGCCATTATTTGCTTGCTTTATAAGATCTCTCAGTTCGGCGTTATAATATTTATATATTACTGACAATATTTATTAATAATACAGTAATTAATAACATTTTTGTAGTAATGATAGTTTTATTACAACCCTTTATAATAGTTATCTATTTTATTTACAATGAAAGATTTTTTTGTTTTATTTTATGCAATATTCTAATAGTACACATGAGATTAAAATTTGAGATTATTATGTAGCAAACAAGATCAAACAATTTTAAACAGGATCAAGCTTTCAGAAAGAAGAACAAAAAATAATAACAAATAAAAACAGGTAAGAATTTCGGTATTGCGAAGACAAGAAATATTTCAAATTTTTTTTACTTTAGGGAGTCACCAAACAAAAATCAAGAACAAATTAAAAATTTTATAGCCAATCAGGAAGATGGCATGGATCTGTCATCGATAGGAGGGAGCAATAACTTCTAAAATATTACGTTCCTAACGATCTATATACAATGGCAATTTTTTTAAAACTTCTTTCAGTAAATGAAGACAAAACAATGATTGTAATTACTCAGTTTGTTACTGGAAATAATTTTTGTTGTTCTCAAGGGTTCATTAAAAACACGAGTCCACAGAATTAGCAAAATTAAAAGTTAAAAATAAATTAGATTAACTGCCTTCTGAAGGAAGTATCAAACACGATCGCGGTTTATTGTTCCTTCCGGTATTAAAAAAGAAAGATAAAAATGAATTGAGGAAATAAAAAGCGGATTCTAATTTTACAGCGCCATCTTTTGATGGAAAGAGATATCACTCTTCGTCTCGGGTCTTAGTTTATATATTTGGTCAAAATAATTCTCAAATAATTTCGTTTGCAATCATTTAGATTTTTTAAAAGTTCTAATTAAACTGCAATGAAAGTGTTAATGTTATATAAGTTGTTAATCGTTGAATGGTTTTTGAAATCAAAGTATTAAAACATGTCGTTAAAAATATTAATTTGGAGAAGTATTTAATTTCTTAAAACATGTTAGGAAACATGTGAAAGGAAACTTAATGAAATACCTTTTTTCATTAGCTGCTAGCTATAGTCATAATGCAATTAAAAATATTAAAAGAAAGGCAAAATTGCTGTAATTTAAAAAATTTAAAAAATTTTCAGAAGTAAACTTAAACAAAATAACATTGTTTTTAAAAATTGTACATACATAGCAGACAGAAAATTAGATAGAGCCAAAATATTTAATTAACAGATGGCTTTAAATAAGAAAATGTTAAAATAATAATGGAAATTGTAAGCATATTATTTTTAACAACGGCTACAATCTATAAGTTAAAAAAATGTATTTTACACTGGACTAAAAATGTTAATCTAAAAAGGAAATGCTCTTTTCGATAATTCAGCATTGTAATCATTTTAAATTCTATTACTATATTAAAAGCATATCAGGATAAATAACGATAACACTATTGCTTTTTCCCCGTTTTTTTTTTCTTCTTTTGTATTTCTTTTTTAAAACAGTGAAAAAAAAAAACACAGATAATTTTTTTTTCTGCATCATCTTTTCGGGATCACCGCAGGACATTTATGCTCTGTCATGCATTTTTTTGTCGTATTTCTCCGTTGTAATGAATAAAGAATAAAAAAATGTTTCTACTAAATGCTAAAAAACGTTTTGAATAAGCTATTAAACTTATAACTATAATTCTTAAATTACATTATATGCCTCATTGTTTTAAGTTATTGGACTGAGCTAAAACATGCCAAATTTAAAAATGAATGCTGAAAGAGAGAGAGAGAGAGAGAGAGAGAGGCGAATTGTTTTATGTCATTTGTAAAGAAATTTAATAAACTACAAGATATTCTGATTTTTTTTTCAGTTTTTTGATTTTTTTATGCATTTTCAGATCTATAAAATCACAAAACTGACATTTTGGATGTCGTTTGTTTTTTGATTTTAATCGTTCATATAATTAATGTCTTTGGTTTATGCACTACAATAATAATGACTATTATAATGAAGAGCATAAAAAAAACTCTATTCGTTAAACGATCCGACGAATGTTTAAAAAAAATTCTAAATCGTTTTCGCAATAAAGAAGAAAATGTGTGATGTGTCAGGTGACGAGCACTTATATTTGATGTAAATGTTTAGTCTTTCGTTGATGATTTGCCTCATTTGGTAGAAATAAACCGCGGAGGCAGAAAAGTGAACTTCAGATTTTTTTCTGGCATCTTAAATAGAATAAAAAATTAAAAAAAAATTGGTATTCTTCTATTAATGATTTCTGAAAATACAATTCTATAAGAATAACATCAGCACTATTTTATAATTTAAATAGTGAAATTTTTGATAATACCAGTTAAGTTATGGTGCTATTTTTTACTGAATTTCCAAAATTTTTATAAGTATTTTTCGAATGATTTTCAACAATACATTTCATTGTTCCAGAAAAATTCAAACCAATTCCATTGTTTAATCAAATATTTAATCGGGCGATTTTTTTTTCGTTGTGGAAAGCCGAGGAAAAACGATTCTATTTTTCGTCTGCATACTTTACAAGCGGAATTAGAAAGTGCAGAAAAGTATTTTGACCAGAATGAAGCTCTTTAGTATGATAAAAAAGTAAGCATGATCGCCGAGATATAATTTTTGAGCATTTTGACGGAATTAAGCTTCTTATTCTGTTTAAAAAATACGAGAGAGATTTATCTTTAGCTTTTCGGAAGTAACATTTTTACTGAAACTGTTTTTTCTCACATGAATAATGTTTCGACAAATGGAAAAAAAAAGCAAATGTAAAACATTTAAGTTATTGTTAATTGACAATAAGATTTATATTAATGTGGAATTCTCCTAGTATTTGGTAATTGAAATCTTTTGAAAATGAACAACCTGTATTCAGTGTATCTATAAATTAAGGCATCTAAAGAAATGATAAAAGCCATTGTTTATCTTTGCCATTGTCCTATAGTTAAGTTTAATCTCCCTGAAAATAACTTAAGGAACTATTTTAAGGCTTTGGTTTTGAACCTCAATCAAATGACGAGAATGATACTTGAGCTGTTCCCCCCCCCCCCCCTTTTTCAAATTTCCTCACGATACTAGCGGAGCTCCACTCTGATAATGAGTATAAAAGAAAAGCAGAAGTAAAACGTTATTTGTCTCAAGTACCCTATACTATATATTAAATTTGGTATCTTTCTTTTAGAGTCGTTTTAATATCTCTAACCTCACTTGGTTGTTTTCCACTTCCTTCATTGAAACAACAGAATCTTTACTTTGAATCATAATAATAAGACAATAATTAAAACACTTTATTACTTTGAATCACAATAATAAAAAAATGATTAAAACAAACGCAATTAAATATTACAACATTGACCCTTCTGTAGGTCACCTCCTATGAGCCTCATATTACGGGCATCGATTGCTTAGATTTCTTTGATATCTACAGAGTCATTATCTTTAACTCCTATTGTTTAACATCTAAAATATATTTTGCATATATTATTTGTAACCTGCACAGCTCATAATCATTGTTGGTTATTAGTATGGGCAGACGTATGGCCAATTAATTTTCATTGGGTTACTGGAATAAATAGAATTGTTCAAAGATTGGATTTAACAAGAATGTATTACTGAAAACATTTTTATTAAAAGACGAACACACATTTACGTATTATTATATTACATTACAATACCATCACTATTAATAGCAGTGATTGATTGCTGCGAATATGAACAACGGATACGAAGACAAGTTCGATCACAAGAACTAGTACTAGAATCATAGCAGATATTTATTACACATAGCAAGTATAGTTAAATACACCCCACTCAATTAATATGTTTGTATATTACCTGCGATTATCGAATATACAGAGCCAAATCCGATTTCGATTAAATAGCTGCATGTTTAGATGTCAAGTAAAGTGATTAATTGAAAACAATGAGGCAACACCTCATTACGATGAATTACTAGAGGCAATAGGAATTTGGAAACCAAAGTAAATTATTTCATAATCACCGAAATTGCTAGGAATTTTTATTTCCACATTCTAAATTTCTTGCAAATTGTCCTCTTCACATATATTGAACTTTTAGAAGTGTATTACCAAAATAACATTTGCATTAACCATATAGATTTTAAAAAAATCATTCACAGTTTATTGTGGAAATTCGCTCATCAAGTGAAATTTATTTTTCATTAAAGATTTACAATGTTGTATAATTTAAAATATGTTAATAGAGGTAAAGAAAACTTGCTAAGTCGAGAGCGGCGATTTGAAGAGGAATTTCCTGCCTCTTACGAAATTTAAACTTTTTTAATCCTCACTCCTCGAAGACATACAGAAATAACTGAAAGGGCAAATAATGAATATTCAACTGATTTCAAGCAGAAGCAAAATATATTGCTGAAACGGAATGTAAAAATAAGCCTCACCCTGGCTTGATGGGAGATTAAAATACAAAAATTTACTAAGATTAACTAGATATTCATCAGTACAGAAGTCTAATCGACTTGAACTCTCTAGTAATATAAAGTATAATTTGTCCCCTGAACTTGACAGTCAATAAATAAGGAACAAATCACGCACATGACAATAAATCTTCTTAACAAAAGCGAAAATTATGTATAATTTTCTATTATAGTTTTAATTTATTGCAAACTATGACACTAGAAACGGAAAACTGGACAATGATACTTTAATATATAATTTTCCTCAGAGTTACGTAATATTTAATTTATAAAAATTCTTAGTTCTGTAATAAATATAGTAAATACTGAGAAAGAGAACCATCTAAAGAACTTCACCATCCATCTCCAATGCTAATTCTACTACAATTGTAATATATTATCTTAAATAATATATTCTTTCTATTTCTATCTTATTAAAGTACTATGTATATTTTTATATTACCGTGTTCAAATATTTTTAGAATTTATTTGCATATTTTTCAAATGTCAATGAATAATGGTATTTCTGATATAGCAAGTGAAAACTATAAAGTGACCGACTAGAGAGCACAGATTTCATTCATTTTAAATAATTATAGTGCAAACGCTTAGGTCAAGATTGAAGACCTTTAAAACTTCTTGTCATAAGAAAGATCAAGTTGCGAATTTTTCTTCACAGTTAAGCATCGATTTACAGATTCCTCCTGATAGAAACATTGACTGTCAAAAATCCAATTGCGTCAGTATATAATCAGTTTAATTCTCTTATTTTGGACCATTTAATTTGATTTAATTGAGGAATATGATAAAACTGCAACGATTTTCAAGTTCCGAAGAAGTGCATTTAGGAGGGCCTGGAGAAGATGACAAAAGAAAGTTTGTAATCTGCATTACTTCTTTTAGGACCGACAGCAAAAATGCAATATTTTAGAGGATAGTAACTTCAAAAAAAAAAAAACATAAAACAAGAAGTTCTCTTTATATTTATTCCTTCGCAATAAAATAAATTCTGAAGGAATGTAGTAATATGTTCTTTAAAAATTTTAAAATGATCTTCAATATTTTAATATTTTACTTAAAATTAATTTTACTGTAAGCCAACTTTAAAGTTCTTAGTATTACCATCTTTTAAAAAAATGTGGGCATGTTTTGAAGGCGGTTACTGAATTTACTATACCATTTGAAATATTTATTGCAATTTTTTCCAGAATAAATATCTGCATTTCGCTAATTTGTCCCACAGGAAGTTTTACAATAATGTGTCACAAGAGATGATTACAACATTTTAATTTAATAGTTTCTTACTTCTAAATCAAGAATTAAACATCACAGCATTTACAATAATGTGTCACAAGAGATGGTTACAACATTTTAATTTAATAGTTTCTTACTTCTAAATCAAGAATTAAACATCTCAGCATTTATGCATCTTAATGCATAAATCTTTTTCAGATTCATCTTTGACATTTCATTTTTTATTCACTTTGAATTTTCTCACAGACGCGCAAAACGGCGCTAAACTTTCATTCTATGGCAACCCTCTCATTTCAGACACCAGAAAAGTTTCAAGAAGCGCGTTCCTCCATCTTTCGCTGAGCACAGGATTGGCTACAGATTTTGGGCCGCACCGCTTGGCGATGACGATAGCCGCCAGCAGTGGACTTCCACAGCCGCAGGCATTTCTTATCTCGGTGCTGTCCTGCTGGGCTTAGGAAGGATTGAATATGCTGAGAGAAAAACATGGAAAGAGAGGGAAATTGACTCGTGAGTCGCGGAGAGAGCTAGCTGTTCATGCGTAATCATTTTTCAGCGCAAAAGAATCGTTGGTCGATTTTTCACACTTTCTCACTCACTCAGATGAAAAGAATGGAATGGCAATAGATTTGCGAATTTCGTCTTCATTTCATTTTAGTTGTTTATATTTCGTCAGCTGGCTAGAGTCAGTTGAGTAGAAATAAATAAAGATTTAAGCGATTCCATGCTGAATTTAGTTTACATGTTAGTAATATGGGAGGTTTTAAAGGTAAGATAAAATCTTAGAAATGCAGTAAGAAGCCAAACGTAAAAAAAAAAAAACTTACATTGAAAAGCCACAGCACAATTTCTATGGGATAGTTCTTTTGATTTTATAAAATACTGGATTGAAAAAAAATCAAAAATATTATTAAAATTTTTTAAAAAAATTAAAAACAATAATTTCAATAATTTAACATAAAACTGAAATAATATCGTTATGCAACCAGTTTTTAATGGAAACATATTTTTAAACACCTTTGATTAAATCAGAGTCTCCCTTCTAGTTGCTATATTTAAAAAGTAAACAAGTTTATGTAATAACTATACTTTTATCAGTTAATTTATTTTTAACTCGTTGGCAATATTTTTTGATTGGCCGTACTTAATAGTTGCTAAAAAAAACTTTAGTTAAATGTGTAATTTAACAGCAAAACATTTTTAAACCAATTTCTGATAGAATATAACTTGTACTATTTTAGAAGCCTTAAGTTCTATGCATTGTACTATGCATTTCCTTAATTTTATGTTCCTATCTTTATATATCCAAATATATAATAGGAGAAAAAATAAATGTTTAACTATGGGAGTGGTCTCCCCAATACTTTCTTGCATACTCTCTAATGAAGGTGATATTCTAGAGAATGCTTTGTATGACATTGGTGTATGATGTGACATATTAATCTTTTCCGTGCATTTAGCATTTTTAGTTTGGATGTATTTAATAGTATCGGAAAATCACATTTATGTTTTAGACGCATTTTCTCCAACCGATTGAAACACAAATTTGATGCAAAACTATACTTGCAAGCACAGAATCACATGCCAAATTTCATGCATTTAAGTCATTGCGTTCTTGACAATAGACGGTCAACCTCTAGTTGAATTTGGTTCAAAATTTGATTGGTGTCTATGCAAAATTTGATTGGTGTCTATGCCTGGTGTCTATGCCTGTCTATGCCTTATGCTATGTTACATCTATGTACCGAAATCTATTATCTATCTATCTTTCTTTGTTTGGTAGTTATCGTTTTAATAATATATTTTCGGATAGTCGAATAGACAGACTTTTCTGAACACTCAAACTTTTATAGAAATTTGCCAATTTGGTAACATTTTCATCTATCTACTTCAAAACATTTTTTAAGTTATCTTTGTCATAGAAAGACAGACATTTTCCAAAAATGTATTTTTGGAACTCAAGCCGGTTTAAAACCTGGAGATTCCTCGAAAACCGAGTTCGAATTTTTTTGACGATTACAAAATTTTTCTCTGTACTTGGCGTACGAGAAAGAAGAAATAAGTACAATTTTAAATTTTTTTGCCAATGCTTGATTCTAAGTTAACACTGTATTGTAAATACAGCAAAGTTTCAAAAAATTATGCCTTATATTGAATCTACAATATGAAAAGAAATTAACAGCATAGACCAATGAAATAAGAAAACCAGAAAGAAATATTAGTAGGCAAATGAACACAATTTTAGTTTCACTTCAATACGTCACACATATATATATTGTTGTAAGATATGCTTAAAATATTTTAAAAATTAATTAAAAATAAGAAGAACTTATGTGGTGAATAAATTGGCATGATTGAAAAACTTATGTTTTTCAGTTTTTTAAATGATGTCAAAATTGATATTTGAATTGCTTGATTTTTAATTAATTAAAATTAAAAAAAGACATTTTTTCAAGTCACATATTTTTTTCCCTCCGCCTCAAAATATATATGCATGAAAGCTGGTAGAACTAGATCAACAGGTCAGCTCTGTAGAGCGGCAACACATGCGACGACGTACTCGGATTTATTTTTAATTATAGAAGAGAAAATACCGATAGTGTCAAAGAGTGTTGTCAGCCTGCCCGAATTTATTTAGTAAAGGCAGAGTAAAAACCATTCAAATGATTACATGTTATTATTAACCCTCTTTTCCGCTATAGAGTAAGAGTTAAACTGGATGGAATATGCTCTTAATTTCTTATTATTTGCTATTTTGAGAAATTTAGCATAGTAAGATAAGAAAATTACGTAGATAGAAAATTTACGCATTACTAGAAAAATCTTAATTTTGAAGTAATATTTTCTAGTAATACATAATAATATCTTTAACTGCAAACTTTTCAAAGTACAGGTTTGATTCTGTGCCTTTTTGTGAGAAAATCATCCATTTCATTCCAAGAAATACTGAATGCCCTGGATTTCAAACCAATACGATTTGTTGATTTAGTTTTGCTCTAATTAAGAGTTTTCAGTTACTCTATGAATAACTCTCGGTCATTTGAAAAATAGTCTTTTTCAAGGCTTGAAGAGAGGAGAAATTGTCTATCAGTAACAGTGATTTGTTTTTTTCTTTGGGGAACTGAGAGGACATTAGTGGCTTGATGAATCGCTAAATATTCGGCAGTAAAGATAGAATTATTGGGATTAATTCGATAAGAAAATGATACAACTAAATGCTTAATTGTAATAATTTGTTTTGATATCAATTTCTACTAGAACAGAATTTCAGCAATTAACAATTTAGATAACCTGGAAGTGAATAATATTCATTCATTTTTATTTTATTCATTGTTTATTTATTTTTTACGACTTTTAATGCCAACTGCTACTAAAATAGAATTCCAACTATAAAAATTTAGATAGTCTTCAAATAAATAATTTTCACTGAGTAGGATATAATTTGAGCATTGGGAATGATAATGCAAATATAAATAAATATATATTTTGAGAATATTTTTAGTTTGTATTTGCATTTATTTTCAAATAGAATTTTATTTATTAAAGTAACGTTAAAATCAGTGAAAAAAGACTTAGGGATGCTCATTGGAAGCATTAACATTTTAAATTTACTAAAATATGTACAAAATTAAATCATGCAAAAAAATCCTGGATTTTCGGTAATGTTTAAAAATATTTCGTTCTATACTTTTCAACGATGTATTTTTATCGTTAAACTGAAATTCAAACCATTTTCGTTGTTTTATCAAATATTTAATCATATGATTTTCCTTTCACTGTAAATTAAGGAGGAAGGATTCTGTTGTGGTACTTCGGAAATTAGATTAGATTATGCTGACTATTTATTAGCCCTATGATGTCACGAGATTTCATTTTATTCGTATAGTTTTCATACACTCTGAACAGAGCATTGATATTTGCCACAGTTTGATGTTTAAAAAAGTTTTCTTGGAGGAATCCCACATAATAGATTAATTGAAAATAAACAAAATCAATATTCCGAACGAATTAACTGATTGCTAAAAATTCACGACATCACATTATTCACCATCTTCAAGCTTCATCAATGTTTCAATGGATTTTGAGTTGCATGGATTTCTTTGAATACATTTAGCGTTAGTTCATAGCGTGGCTAACTGAATCAATCGTTTAAACGGTCAGGTGAAATCATTTCTGATTTCAACAAGATATTCATTTAGCTTATTATATAAAAATGAATTCGATATGATAGTTGATTTTATTATCAATATATAAAGACAATTTGTCATAATCTGAAATAAAAAAAATTTATTAAAAAATTTGGAATGAAAAATGCTTTTCAAAAATTATTTTGTTAAGGAATGGTTTAGGCGTCATTCCAACGAGGAGAGAATAAATGGAATAAACAAAAGTCTGATCGCAACAAATAACAGAGAAATGTTCGCTTTATTGAAATAAATATAACCTGTAGTTCTGTTTGTAGAAAGGTAATGTAGACTTTTGAAAATATTTGATAGCAAAAAGAGATTTCCATTAATATAAATTAATAAATATATTAAAGGATTAAATTACAATTCAGAAAGTGATTCGTGGTTGAACATTATTTATAAATATCTTTTAAAAACTATAAAACTTATAAACTACTTATATAAAATTAATACATATATCTAATGCGAAGTATATTTCGACTGACATTTTATAAGAAATTAGATTTTAAATCAATTTTTTTGTAGCAAAACAATACATTTTAAAAACATTTATTTCATAATGTGATTTAAAATAATTATTGTCCTTAGCCTAGAAAAGTTATTTTTAAATAATTTAGTTTGATTTAATCGGAAACATTTTAGCTACAATAGAATTTTTTCGACAATTAAAGAATGTGGGCCTTTGAAATACAATTAAAGAAATAACTTTCGTCCATTAAGCAGTTGCTTCTGCGTCAACAACGAAGTAAATTTATATTATTATATTATTAAACAAGACCAACATCAAAGGACTCGCAATTATTCTATTAAAAAGGATTCTCAAGATAAAAGGATTGACATGCATAAATGTAAAAATTATTTATCCTAGTCGCACTTCTCATCTTTCAAAACAATTATCACACAAATATCAAATATAATTTTGAAGTTACAAATGTCTAAACGTTTTTAAAAAAATTGAAATATAGAGTGAAATTGAAATATGTAATTACACGAAACATCAATTAATTAATTAATATTAGATGGTTGGAAGATAGGGGGAAAACATGCATCAATTACTTACATTCAAGAAACTTTTCTAATTACAAATAAGGATTTTTAATTACTAAAACCGATTATTAGAAAAGTTTCTAATAATAAACAAGAAACTTCTGTGTTACACATTTCTCTGTCTATATCTCTGTACATCCAGTACAGAGATATAGACCAATAGGAAAGACCAAACGTGTTTAAAAAAGTGCAATTTTTTTTTCACCATTGTTTGAATCTGAAGTTAAAAACTTTGATTGTGAGTGCAACGGAATTCCAAGAATTTTATTCACAGCTTGTCTTTTACTGAAATTTGTTCAATAAGGGGAAAATAAGCGAAATTTTCATATCTTCATCAACCCGCTTTGATGGTCGAAATTTACTATCTTGGATATCTTCATCAACAACAATAGAAAAAGGTAAGGATGAAATATTGGTAGCAAGAAGGAAAACGATTTGATTTTCCCTTCAACCATTAAATGTATTATTGTATACATTAGTTTAATAGCTGATGATTATGAAGCAAATCTTTGCTAGGGAACATTTCAGAATTCTCATAAAATTTCCGTATCCTCGAAACTTATTTAATCGAGCGTCTCTAATGGAACAAATCGCACACCTTTAAGTATTAAATCAATCATACATAAAGAAAGAGGAAGGAAAATTTTGTAGTGATATCCAAGCTTCTGGGACAACCACCGTAATTTTGTTGAACTGGCGTTTGGGGCCTTTATGTATTGATAGATTGAAGTTTTACTTGCTAAGAATATCGAAGCCAAACAGAATTAGAGTCGAGGCTCGGCTTTTAGACATGGGAGTCGCATTTTCGTCATCTGATTTGCTCCATTGGATGTGCAGACATGGAAAATGTGATATTTGTCATTGTGATTTAAATACCATCGTGATGATGCGTATGGATGCCTCAAGTGTTTTTTATGATGCGTATACCCTCGTGATGATGCCTCAAGTGTTAAAGATCAGCTTCCAATAGTCCTTAAATTGCCATAAGTATATCGATGCTGATCAAGATAAATAAAATCCATATGTGAAAATACAGTAGAAGTTGAGAATGAGAGATGTAGCGATGTGGCGACATTGAGGGTAAAATGCCATCTCAGCACCATTCTTAGAGAACGCCATAAAATCTTTACTGCTTTTATGCCACTTTTTAATGTCAAATATGCTGAAATGGAATGAAACATAAATAATATAGCTCATTCTTTATTCACCCTCTTAATCATCTTTTAAGGTGGAAGGAAAGAGACAAAAAATAACAATAGGCCAGAAAGGTAGTCATCTCGTACGCCAATGTCGAGACTATAATAAAACACGTAAATTTGTTAGATACTTTATCATTATCAATGATTGTGTCATCAGCTTTGATTATTCATCGTTGACTAATATTTCATGTGCATCTTCATTTTCTTATATACTGTGTAGCGAGAGAGTTGCTTTCCACATATTTGAGTCTCAAAGGAAAAGAAAATTCAGAAGATATTATCTTAATCAAAGAAATTTTTAATTAAAAGTCATAAAACTCCATCATCAGCAAAAAGTAAGATAAAACTTATTTACTTAGGATTATAAAAACGCATACATTTACCAGATATT
This sequence comes from Argiope aurantia, assembly GCA_026543865.1. Lineage (NCBI taxonomy): Eukaryota > Metazoa > Arthropoda > Arachnida > Araneae > Araneidae > Argiope > Argiope aurantia. The sequence continues at coordinate 31,046 of JAPMOR010046166.1, read as the reverse complement.
GTTATTATTAACCGAAACAAATCAAGCAATTCATTTTGATAACTTAAATAAATGAAGCAAATGCATTCAATAAACACTTTCCATCACATTTTCATTAATGTTTCATGTTCTAGTTTTAATGTCTTAGAAGTACCATCCAACACATTTGAGCCACAAACGAAGAAGAAAGTCCAAGAAGATTTTATTCTAACCAACAAAATTTGCGATTAAAAGCCATAAAACCCAACCACAAGCAAAAAGGTAAGAAAGTACAAATCTTTTCCCCAAAGAATCCTTAAGGCTTCCACCGTGGCTTAGTAGCAGTGTCCAGAGGCATGGACAATTACCGAGTGATTGAAGAGACACGAGAACATAAATGAACTTCAGCGAAGTAATCCTTGGAAAAGACCAAGGCCAGTCGGAGCTGAGATTTGTTGACGAACTCCGAGCCGCCCGGAGGTGATTCATGGCTTTTGGAGAAGATCCCAAATTGATGAATCTGGCCGCTCCCAGCTTACCGATTCATTAAAGTCAAGAGATTCAAAAGGGTTGTGACTCACTCAGACCCTGATGCCTGTCCAGGAATCTCAAAGATAGCTATCGCTGAGGTGCCCTGGAATTAATTCTGTTATCTACGGAGATCTTGATGAAGAGCTAGTTAGTTATTGGGGAACTGGAGTTTTGTTTTAGGAAACGGTAGCGCAGGAAGTATAATGTTTTGTTATATTCATTTTCTCGAAATTTCAGATGATAAAGATGAATGTGTGCGTGAATCTGTGTGGATGTGCGTGTTGGCACTCCACGAGTCAGACCATTTCATTTCAGGCTACAAAATTTGGGACATATATAGCATTTAGGATGAGAATGTGCAATTTTCAGTGATTTTTGTTTTGAAATTTTAATTAGAATTTCAATTAATTAAAAGTTAAGCGAAATTTTGGTATTTATTAGTAATAATTTCTGAAAATATTACTGAACAATAAATTTAAGACCAGCTCAAACTTTAAAAAAAAAATTATATTTTTAATGATACTAATTTAATAGTCGAGGCAATTTTCCTGAGTTTTAACTGTTTTTTAATAGTTATTTTTGTCTATTTTACAACAATATATCACACTCTTGCCCTGAAATTCAAATCACACGTAAGACAAAACAACGCGGTTTTCCTTTCCCATGAGATGGACTTGAAGTTATATCTGAATGATTTCATTGAAATAGTATCTAACCAGTATTTCCTGCAAACAGTTGGTGGCCGAAGACGACTAATACAAAATAAAAGTAAAGTAGAATTACAATTATTATAATGTTTATATGCAACAAGTGTCTGTTTAAATAGTTTTTATTGAAATGTGGATGTCTTACAATAATGAATTATAATAATAAACAGACACATTTTCTCAAAATTTCTAAAATATCGAATGTAATTTTCAACCAATTCATTAATATTTTGATTACGTTTAAAGTATGTTTAAATGTGAAAATAAATTCATTAGTTTATTAAAGATAGAACCTCATGCTACTCACAATCTAGGACCGCAAAATGTCTAATTGAACCAATGGTCTTTCTTTTTTTTGTGTATACGAACATTAGCTATACCTTATAAATATAACGAACTCGATGGATGAATATGCCTTCACGATTAAAATGATGTATCAAATCTGTAAGAATGAGCTTACCACATGATAAAAATAAGGATGCTTAGGTACAGCAAAATTGCAGATAATTACTAAGATAAGGAAAACAAATATTATTGTCAACGAAAACTAATATTTTCTGTAAATATACTCATACAATAAATGTATATGGTTTCATTACTGCATTTTTCGCATACTTTAAATCTTTATGTAAACTACCTTGTAGCCCCTGAAACGTCAACTAACTAGATGAATTAACTATACTCAGTTCACTAGATTATACTCTTCCATTCTATGATAGTTAATTTACAGTTTATTAATACAGAAATGGGTTTAATTATTCAGTATGCAAGATATAAACTTCCTTTTATATCAATTATTTCTCATAGTTGTTGTATTGCTCTTAGATATTCGAGGACTTGTAGCATAGTCTTTATCTTACAGACTATAACCGCAAAGCCTGGAACAAATCTACAGCTTATAAATTTCTCAGTAATTTATCACACAGGCTGCGCTATCTAATATTCTACTGTGTATGATGTGGGCCAAGAAAAAGCAGAGACAATACAATTCAAAAATGGAATATTCTTTTACTGCTTCCATCGCCAATTTCTCCGATCTGCAAGTGACGTATAAAAATTTCGATCTTACAATGCGCCCGCATAAAAAATTGAATTTTTGATTCTTAAAATTTCTTTACAGTATCTCCTAAGACAAATAAAATAAGTGTTGGATGAAAAGAATGCGCGGACGGTCCTCGTTTCTACCAATAGCGTTCTATCCACCCTGGAATTGTTCTATTTCGTTTTTTTTCCTGTCCCCCTCCCCCTTCTTTTTTTAATCCCACTCTTCGCTAAAAGATTGCCTCCCACTTTCTTCGATTTCCCATTCTTTCGTTTTATTCTTCGCTCACCCACCCTAACCCCTCTCGTGTTGAAAAAAATAGAAATGAACGTCCCCGCATCGTCAGTGCACCACTAAAAATTGGCTTTCCTCTCCAGCTAGATTGTGAGGGTTCACTCGCGCCAAAACAAGAGATCGGGCGAAAGGATTTGGCTCGTTTTCAATATTTGGCGATGAAATGCGCCTACGGCGATGTTGCTAAAATTGTAAATCTAAACTATTTTAAATTCTTCAGTGAATGAAAGCATTATATAAGAAAAGAAACGCCATGTACCAAAGCGCCATAAATCATCTATTTAATTAATTAGAAAAACTTTCGTTTTAAAATATGTAAGCAGTATGTTGTCTCAATTTTCAACAGCCATCAGATGACAAAGTAGGAATCGGCGTCTTCTCTCTAAATATACATACTATATCATACAAAAGACGTTTGGCAACTACTTAATGAGCATCGCCCCGAAACTCAGAATTCATCAGCAGGCCATCATCGCTCCAATAACAGAGAAGAAGACATTAACCAGATTAATAACACATTCTGAGACTATGTATGAGGTATTTAGGAACATATCTGAGCTGTTAAAAGAATGAAAACATCATCATCTGACCTGAAAAACTTCTAAAAATTCCACAACATATCATACCCTCTACATCCTTTTTGACTCATCTAGGCAGATTGAGCGTTCAGATAGCAGCTTTTTGAATCCACTATTCTCCGATGGCAAAGCCTACATTTAGTCACATTGCTATCGTAGCATTAAGCTAGGTAATCTATGTTGCTAAGTTGGCTGTAGCCCACAAATATCACAGATTCAAAATTGCTGAAATTTACTATACTGATTTGATTTTCATTTATAACAAAGAATAACATTTAATTATAATTTTGAATGTTTTAATCGTGAGATAAATAGTTTATGAAAAATATATTTTAAATAAATTAAAGTTATATGATTAAGGCTTGTAACTAGGCAGCCATTGATATAGTAAATATAAAGATGTGTACCTTCTCTAATAGCAATAAAGGTGGACGTGTATGTGTGTGTGCTACCGGACAAGATGTTAGACTTAGAGCTACAAAGATGTACTTGACAAAAATATACTTTGGAAGATGAGAATGTGCACTTCGGCGTGATATTTTTAAATTTTTAATTAAAATTTCAGCAAAAATTTCGCATTTTTTACGCAATAACTCTTAAAAATATTAGTGCATAAAATTAATCTTTATATCATTTAAAAATTTTAAATGTTGTCTTTTTAATAAAAAACATTTTATTTATATTTTTTATTATTATGTTAATTATACATTTATTTATTACTTCTTATTTATTTAAAACTTTATACATTTTTTTTTCTATTTTTTGTGATACATTTTTTTTTACTTAACTTGACATAATATATTACAAAAACAATTAATCCCGTGATTTTCTATCAAAGTTATTGAAGAACTATTTAATTAAACATCGTTAATTTCGTATCATTTGTATTAGGAATACGAAAATAAAGTTAAAATATCGAGAAAATTAGAAGATAGATGAATTTGGCAATTAGGTTTTTAATAGAAATTATGCCATGGGATTTGACTTCATTTGAATGGGTCATAAACACATAAAATTAAACTTATGTAAGACATTTAAAATAACACAGTTTTAATATATGGCAGAATTTAATGCCATATAATAATTTTTTTTTATTATGTTGAATCTTGAACATCAAGCTTTGCATAATAGAAAATAATTTGAAACTAAACACAATCATCCAGCAAACCAATAGTCACCAAAGGCAGTTAAAAATAATATAAATTAAAATGTATATTTTTGGATCAATTAAATAAACAATTTTAAAAACATGAACTGTTTATATCTACTATATTATATAAATATAAATAATTTAAATATTAGAGCATGTTTGTATTTGATGTAAGAAAATTGAAAAAAAAATCATATATGATAAACAACACACAAAATTATTCATGTTTATAATTACAAGAAAGGGAGGTTGATTTACAAAATTCTATTTTAAGAATTTTTTTGGCCTTAATTAGAGAAAAGCGAATTTCTCTAACGGACCGACATAAATATGTACCAAATAAAACAAAATTAAGGGAGAAGGTAGATATTTATGTTGACCCATAAACGCTGAATTTTCAGGTTACTCTCCTTATAGTTTCGCTAAATTATTCTAGTCCAAGTCGCTGAATTTTTTAAAAAACTGCGCTGTTCTTGTAGTAAAAGAACGATCTGAAAGGCTGGAGTAATAAAAATGTCAAGTTTATTTACTATTCTTTTATTACCGTACTTTTTAAGACAATCTTTTACTTTTATAATAGTATTTTCCTGCATCATTAAAAATAATAAACATGTTTGAAGAGTATGTATGAAATGATTGTGGTACGAAAATAAATGGCAACGTCTTTAATATTATTTCTTTTATTTTGTAAAAAATATGAAACCATAATAGAATATTAACTCTATGCTTTTTATTAATTAGAATCCTATTATATAGGCTGAAATTTTCTCTCAAAAATTTTTTTTCTATTTGTTTAAAATTTAAATCTTTTTACTTCATTTCATATTATAAATGAAAGAAGCTATAAATATATATCTGAATTTTAAAGTTTAAATTTAATCATTAAAAAATTACTTAGTTCTAAGATAAGACTTGAATAATCTAAAAATTTTGATATTAGTTTTCAGAATCTTGTACATGCTAAACTCAATGGCAAATCGTATTAAAATACACTAATGTATGAGACCGCTTGTTTTAAATTTTACTGATTATCACTATTAACTATGATTATTCAAAAAACGTCTTCATGCGTAAATATATATAAAAGGTTTTGATCGTGACAGAAAAGTACAGGGTTAGCAAGAAATAAGTTACCACTTCAGAGGACTCTAAAATGCATTATATTGGTCCAAATAAGATAAAATATGAACTATAGGTTATTCAGATGATATGTTTTACATTTATTAATTTAAAAAATTTAGTATAAAAAATTTACCAATAGATGACGCTGTAATACAAATCGCATTTATTTGTATATATTGAAATGTGAAACATAATTTTTGTTACGGCACATGTTACAGCTTTGGATAAAAAGAAGGTGGATTAATTTGTTCGTCATGTCTACGTTGCAAGAAACAGCGCTACTGATGAAATTGTTCTACCAGACCCAACAAAACTCCGCTGCCGTTCCAAAGGAATTTCGTCGTATGAAGCAGATGCGAAGAGTTCTTCGTGAATACAATGTCTCCAGGTGCCTTACGCAAGATGATGCAGAAATTTGAAAAAAATGGACAACTTGGTATTCTTTCAGGTAGAGGACGGAAAAAAATAATATCCCATCTTCCAACGTCGAAAATGTTGCGACCGCGCTCGGTGAAGCCAGCAGTCAGTCGCCGCATAGAGTTTGCCAGTTGTTTCCTGTGTTCTGGATATGCCGTAATCTACCGCACGAAAAATCGTACGGCAGATTTTGTATTTTTATCCATACAAAATCAAGTCTGCACCTGTTGCAGAACGGGGACTTAGAGGTTCATAAAACCTTTTTACTTCAGTTCCTTTCTCGAGTTGTGGTTAACACAACTTCTCCATGCAACATTCTGTGGAGTGATGAGGCCCACTTTTGCCTCTGTGGGCAAGTTAACACCCACAACTGTCGAATTTGGGCAGAGAAAAACCCTCATGTTATCCAGGAACAACCCTTGCATTCTGAAAAAGTGACAGTATGGTGCAGTCTTACAGCCACCTTTATCATCGGACAGTATTTCTTTGAAGAGATAACTTCAAATGGAATCCAAACCTGTTCCGTCACATGACAAAGGTACGATGATATGCTGAGGGATTTTATAATCCCAAACTCTTCTACAGCGTGCATGCTTTCAAGACATCATTTTCATGAAGGATGGTGCACCATCTCATCTTGATCGTCGTGTAAGGCGATTGTTAATACAGCATTTCACAGAAGCCCGAATTATCAACCGCCATTTCCCAATAGCATGGTCTCCTCGCTCACCGGACATCACCTCTTGCGACTTTTGATTGTGGGGTTATTTGAAGGACAATATCTACCGTCAAAGGCCACCATCTCTATCAGATCTGAAGCAAAACATTCGGTAACATATACTTAATATTCCGACAGATTCACTTCGGTCATCTATAGAAAATATGGTTCTCCGATTAGAGCATATTGTTGAAGATGAAGGAGATATAATGAGAAATTTTAATTTTACTTTATTTAACAATTATAAACCATATTAAATGTGTATTACAATGGTTTCATGTGTATTACAACGCCATCTAACGGTGAATTTTTGAACTATTTTTTTTAATTTAATAAATGTAATGCGCATCGCCTCAACAATCTGTAATTCAAATTTTATCTCATTTGGATCAATAGAATGCATTTTACAGCCCTCCGAAGTGGGTAACTTATTTCATGCTAACCCTGTATATGGGTGTTGTAAAATATGTAAATAATTAGATTATAGTGTTGTATATTTATAAATATTAAATTTTGTGAAATTGGCATGTCAAAGACTGAAAAGAAGATAAAAGAAATAAACAATTAAGAGAAAAATCTTGCCGCACATCCTCCAAAATATCTCCAGATCAAATACACGGGCATACACACACACATCACACTCCCAAATTTCTTAATATAATTAAATAAACAAATACTCTGTGCATTCTACTACTTCTTTATACACGAGTCTCACTTATATCCATTATACCGCCCTTAACTTCTGAACTGTAGCAGCTTAAGTCATAAAGTTGGTGTCTAGGTATAGTGGAAAAGCTATACAACCCCTTCTGTCGGCTAATTTTGGAAATAGCTGTGCTATCTCATAAAATGTGTAATATAAAAGAAAAAAGTCAATAAGAAGTTGTATAGCACCCTCGAGTATGAAAATATACCCTTCGCAACATTTGAGGTAAAAGAGGGGTGGGAATGTAAATGTGAAACATATAAACACGGCATTGCGCTAAATAAGTAATAGATTGCTCTAAATAAGTACTAAATGTGCTAATAAAGATTTTGTTTTACGATTTACCTTTTTATCGGGTAATATACGATATTATAAAGTACTAATTCTCAAACGATAAGGTACAAACTCAGAAAAAATGGAGGAATATTAAAAAAAAAAATTGAAAAGCTAATTTTTTGAACCAAAATAACCATCTTCCCAATTATTAGCAAACTAACAAGAATGTTCTCTCCTGGATTTTTCTCGTAAAATTCAACTTCACTTTGCTCTTAGCTTAATGAGCAGAACCATTGAAAAATTGAGCAGAACCATTCTGAAATGCTACCTTATCATCCTGACCGATTAGTCTAAAGTTTGCTCCAACACCCGAAAAGTTTAGTATAATGTTAAGGCACTGATACACACTTATCTAGCTTATTGCGTGTGTAAGTTTTCTCTTCTACATGTATTGGAATAGATATACAGTCAGACGGTAAATCTGGTGGTATGCTTTACATCTACAATGTAGCCTTGTTGCAATCCTAATCGAAGTGCTGTTGTTACGTTTTTATTGAATAAGTGTGGCATTTAATCATCATTGACAGGGCCGCGGTGGCCTGGTGGTAAGGTCTCGGCTTGTGAGCCGTAGGGTTTCAGGTTCGAGACCTGATTCCACCAAAGAACCGTCGTGTAAGGAAGCCTGTTGCACGTTAAATCCATGCCAAACGTCCTCCCGCTGGTGTGGTGTGGAGAGGGGGGTGCCAGCTCTGGTGTCGTCCTCATCATCTGACTGCGGTTCAAAAGTACGAGGTCCGTCCCAAAATAGCCCTAGTGTTGCTTCAAAACGGGACATTAATATAACTAAACTAATCATCATTGATTTTGACAGCTATGAGCTTCATCGTGAATCTGAGCCGATTTGGCAGATTTTGAGTTTTTTCCTTAGTGTTCTGTGAGTGAGCTGGTGCATTGTCGTCGGTAGACAGTTGACGAATGGATTTTTTTGTTCGATTAATTGTAAATATTTGTAAACAATAACTATAAATAATTTTCTGCTTTTTATGGTTTCCAAATTCATTCATCCCACACACTCGTCCGAAAAGTAATAAACTGAAACTATATCTTCAACTGGTAATAAAACAGGATTCAGAGGCACATGAAAGGACAAACAAATAAATTTCTTCTCTATGGATTTTGCTCAAGATTGGATAGATTTTTAGGGTTTACAACAATTCAATTGTAGCGAGCGGTAATAGTGGCTAACCGGCTGGTCGCCAAAGGCGGCTAGTATTTAATAAACCACAGATAATGATTGGAAATAACAAAATCCGATAACGTTCCAAGTCCTTATCTCTCGCTATTGACTATCACATATCAGATTCTATTCTTCTGGGCTGTTGTAGTATTTTTGAATAATCGTGGTTTCAGATCGACCGACAGCAAAACAGATTTTTTTTTCTAACTTAAGTTTATTTTGAAAACACCTTAAAATGATGAGATCGCATTTTTTTTGACGATTTTTAGCTTTGTATTTTTTATATTAGGAAAAAGTAAAAACGTTATCAAATATTTAAAAAAGTATTATTAAAATAAGAGGCATTTCAATATTTTATTAAAAATTCCAAAATTAATTGAAAGAAATGGCAGAATCAAATAAAAATCTTTCAAAAATACAAATTATTAAAAGTAATGTGGAAAGTTAGACTCCGAATATTCAGAATTGAGGAACTACGGTAGCTCGCGTAAAATGCTCTATAATTTGGTGCAGCTGGGGGCTGTTCCCAGGAACATATGAGAAAAGAAGCCCTCACTTCACCCTTCCCATTCAATAGCATCCACTCACTCAACTTGGAATTTTGTGGGAAACCACAACTCAATATGCATCAAGAGCCCTTCCACAATTCCAGAACTTGGCGAGCAACAGCCCCAGCAGCAGCCCTAGTGGAGTGTTGTGTGCAGTATCTTCGGCAGCGCCCTCGCTGCTGTCATTTGATTATTTTTGAGAGGGCGGTCGAATGAGAGATTCTACTACTCCCCAACGCGTGTGAAGGGACCGTTTTTTCGACCCCCTTCCTCCGTTTCTTCTCGAAGCAATTCCATGTCTTCCCCTGTATATCACCAACCCTCCCACTTTCTCACCCTTACCCCTCTTAGTTTTTCTGAGTCCGGCGGTCTTGTAATAGAAAGGCGGGGAAGGGGGGGGGGGTGAGGACACCACGAGAATTTCCCTAAGGACATATCCTCATACTGATGCTTGATAAAAGAAAAGAGCCGAAGCATTTTTCCATCTTCCGATGACGGGGAGGGGAGGGGGGAGATTTCTTTTCCTTGAAAGTTTGATTTCGTAATTTTCTTTGCAGTGCTTTTTTTCATTGATTTTCCTTAAATATAAGAGAGCACCGCGCGAATGATGACTTCGTGCAAGGAGGCGATTCAACGATACAACTGCATTCGTGCGATGGATATTAATACTTGAATTAATACAGAGCTTCATTTGTAAGCTAATTACCTTCTGACTTTTAATATAGAATTGGTTTAAATGAAGTGAATAGAATCAAGTAATGTGCTGGAATTAATCAAATAAATGTTGCACAAGCTTAAAAAAACTTCTATTTGATAATTGCTAAATTGTAATTTATAATAATTCTCTGATAAAGGGACTCCACATTATGTGAAATATCCCGCGTTTTCAATTCAACTGACATTGTATTTTCTGTCGCTTGATAAGTGATAGCTACAAGAATAGTAAAAAATTTGAAAAATAGAATCATTGATTAAGAAGGATTCTGGGAAAAAATGTACTTTCATGCATCGCCGGAAGAGGAAATAAGTCAGTATAATAATTATTTTCCAGTTCAAAATTCCCATTAAACACAATCTGATCAAGTCCTAAAACATCAAAATGGAAATTTTTCTCTACAAAGACAATGACAACGGCAATATTCTGGGTATAAAGACAAGTGGGAACCCCCCCCCCAAAAAAAAAAAATTAAATGACCAATTGACAAGAAAGTAATTATTACCATGCATAAAACTGATGATTTTTCTTCATCTCCACCAATCTAATACTGCAAATACTCTTCATGTGTTTAGAAACAATCATAATCTTAAAAATATATGTCAATTAATTCTTTATAAGGCATTATTTAAAAATTAAGGAAAGTAATAGAGAGAACATGAGCATAGAAAGTGAAATGAGACCTTAAGCATAATATAAAATTTTCGGTTGCCATAATTGTCAGAGACTTAGCAACATAACAGAGCACGAGTCTTTTTACTTTCTCGTAAGCATAATATAGAGAAAGTATAGCAATCGTTAAAAAAATTCGAAATCGAGATTTTCACGAATTTTTACGTTTTAAACCTTCCTGAGTTCGAAAAACACATTTTTGAAGAATGTGAGCCTGTTTGTTTGTGACAGTGATAACTCAAAAACACTTTCAGCTAGACGAATGAAATTTTGTATACAGTCCTTACATGGAATTTGTAGATTTTTTTTATCAATTTTTGAGGAAACTGCATTCAGAGGAACTCTGTCTGTCCGACTGTTATAATATAAGTTAATACGCTATCTGAGAACGAAGAGAGCAAGATGAATTACACCTATCGAATTTGAGCCAAATCCAACGAGGGTTGATTGTTTACTGGTTTGTACTTTCAGAAACATATTAACGCAATAACTTAAAAAAAAAGCGAAATTACTTAAATATATGAAATTGGGTATGTGTTTTTGTTACTAAAACTATAGTTAAATGCCAAATTTTTGTTTCAATCGATTGAAAAAACGTATGTAAAACACAAATTCGATTTTCGATTACTATTAACCGTATGCTAGGGATTAATCACCAAATAATTCACCAAGAATTACGTGGTAAATTCAGCAAATCTAATAAATTCCGCCAAAGATAAATATTTGGTTAATGGTCAATATCATTTTCAATGATATGTCAACGTCTTGCAAGTCATTCTATAGGATAATACCTTTATTAGAGAGTATGCGAGAAAGTTTTGGGGAGCATAGTATAGAGCATAGTATCTGATAATGGAGGTTTATTTTTGGCCCATTTGTCGCATTTTTCTCTAAATTGTGACACGTACAAATTCCTTTTCTCGACATAACATTCAGTCATTAGTATCGTAGGGAAATCAGTACTACACTGATAAAATTGTTGAAATTAAAAGCTTATATCTGAAAGTCTACCACTAAAAATAACGAATGGCATCTTGCAGGACGATTTTTTTTATTACGTGTTTTATTTATTTCGTGAAAATTACTAAATGGCATGCAATTCTATCTAGTGAAATTAAACATTAAGTGAAAGCATCTCGTTTTTGTTTTATACAAAACAGAAATCTGTTCTCATTTTATACCCCGTCACTCCCCCCCCCCCCCCAAAAAAAAAAAACAATTTTATTCTGAAATAGCATAATCTACAACAATATTTTTTGTAAAATAGCATCTTATGCTCTTTTTGTTTGGTATAAAAATTCAAGTGCAGATGCATTATTTCTAATACCTCCGATAAACAAAACCTTTTTTAAAAATAAAACGTCTGTTCTGTTGCAATATTGCTAAATAATTCAACATTTTAAAACTTGAATCAGCACGAAATGAAGGATTTGATTGCTGGCGCTTTTGAAAACTGACTCTTATCTTGGAAAAAATGTCATTCCATTCTTAATAATGGTTACCATGGAAACTAAATTCAGTCCTTTCTTTCGATGCCATTTCTAGGGGTTTTTTTTTCCCCCTTTGGATGCATACGGATGTAGAACTAATCCTTTAACCTTTTGCTTCTCATTCTCAAGTTCAAAATAACAATGAAAAAAAATGAAAAGGACGCCAAATATCAAATATCAATAAATTTTGAACCATGAAATAAAAAATGTTGACACCTTTATTTGTAGTAACAATTGTTTATGAGATATATTGTTTGAGATCTGTAAATATTGCTTTCCTGCAATATGAATCTCATCGCTAAAAAAGAGGCTTTAAAAATAATCATAATAAATCTCAATCTTCTTTTTAACGCGATAAATATTCTGAATGAATGCCGAGTCGATAATTGCCAAACTTATCGATAAACTTGAGGATCATTTGGAAGTATAATGACGAATTTGGCGTCTTTGAAGACAAAATTAAAGTTCTAAAGAATACAAGAATTCTCTAATTTCTATTAGAACTCGAGATTCGTAGATTCTTTGAGAAAATTCTCCTCCATTAAAAAAAAAAACGCATATAAATACGATAAAACTAAAGCGTATATATATGGCGAATTCACTCTTTGAAGCGTTGATAGTGGAGCGAGCTATATGCATGATATTTTCTGTTTACTGATATTTACTGTTTGCATGTGTGTTGTTGATTTCTGTGTTGTTCCTTCTGCCTTTATGTTCGAGAACTTTGTGAATTTTTGGAGATTCACTCGCAGATATCAAAAATTGCCTTGATGATTGAATTGAATCCTAACAACCAGACTTATTTCTTCGCGGAATCTTTTCCTGTCCCGAATATAGACAAACATTACAGTTTCCGAGGGAAAATATTTTTAATAACTGGTTATATTTAAATTTTTGTAACCATTAAGTGTTATTTATGTTTGATAAAAAGAATGTGTCGTATTTATACATTCAATACATGTATAAAACTGCAAAATTTCTGCTAATCAAAAAAACCAGTGAAAAATCCATCACAAAATTCCCTCTTTACAAGCTCGAAGCAAGTCAAATTCAATAAAAGCTAATTGTAAAAATGAAGAGATCTTCAAAGTTTGATTTAATCATCTTCTTTTCCGTGCTCTTTCTATTGATTTTTCTTAAATGTGCGAGAACATTTCAAATGAGCACCGAATAGCGTGATTGGGAGTTCCGTGCAAAGAAGCGATTCGACGTTAAAATCATATTTGCACGATGAAGAGTAATTTATACACTTGCTTAATTTGCAAGCTATTCATCCAGAGACTTAAGTAAAGTATTCACTTAAATATTTAAGAAGAAAATAAATGTATTCCGTTAACTTTCTGAAAATAATAAAATAAATCGGTTTAATGAATTATTCTTTTATAAATTTTTCAGAGAGAAAACTATTCAACATCTCTAAGAACTAATCACCGCTCTGTAACCATTTTCTGACATATTCAGAGCCAGGCATCTGGGAAGGGTGGGTTGAGGGGGGTACAAGAAACAGGGATCTACAATCTCAGAAGGCCTCCACGGTCATCAAAAGCTCTCTCTATATTTTTCTTTTTGCATCTTTTTAAATAAAAAAATTATATAACACGATTTTATTTAGCGGTTCTCTCAAAAGTTTTATGGCGAGCTTATAATATGAATTTAAATTTTTATCCTGACATATTAACATATTTAAAGCAGACGTAAATAAACAGTCGATAAGCAAGCTGACTTTTTGAATTTCAATTACAATGTTTTGAAGTTTTGGTTCAAATTTAATAGAAAAATAAATAATTAAATTTTAATTAATTAATAATTAAATTTCAAACATCTAGTTCAAACTGGTTTTGGGCTATCGTGTTCCCAAAAGAAGTCATAATTCTAAAAATGTGTGTGTGTGTGTGCGTGTGCGTATGCGTGTGTGTGTGCGAGCGTGCGTGCGTATGTGTGTGCGAGCGTGCGTGCGTATGTGTGTGTGTTCTGAAACGGGAAGATTCGTCAAATTCGAATTTTTCGAATTTCTTTCTCTTTGTGCATTTCGTATACGAGAAAATAAAAATTTTACTGAAATGAACCTGATGTCCTTGAAATTTTTTTTTTAAATTTTTAAGTGGATTAGAAATGCTCTTGCTTTGGAATAATTCGTTATTAGATTTTTGAATGAGAATGTAGAAATTGTGAACATTTTTTAATTTACAATATATTAAAAAAATTCTACAAAATTTATAGAATTCCATCAAAATTTGGATGAATTGATGAAAGGAAGTTTGTCCGTCGGTGCACAGAAGAGATTTAAATTTTTATCCTGACATATTAACATATTTAAAGCAGACGTAAATAAACAGTCGATAAGCAAGCTGACTTTTTGAATTTCAATTACAATGTTTTGAAGTTTTGAGTCACGATTCAGTCAACAATTCAACGTTCTCGTCACTCAGAACGAAAAGCTTGTTTAAAATTATCATGAAATTCTTCTTTATTTTAAACGACACTTACGTCCAAAGAAATCAGTCAAGCCTGCATCCTTGTCCACTTGCCCAATGTTGTTTAATTCGTGACAAAAAGTATTTTAAACAGGTAATGAGCATACTTGATATTCATCCAGAATGTCATATGTCAACTCAAGTGAAACTTGTTTACGATACTGACTGAAAGTGTTTTTTCTTTAAATCTTAACAATCAATCATTTACTCTAAATAAATCCATCATTATTTCTATTATCTAAATGCTGCTAATATTTATCACCAGTTTATCGGACAACTGCAACGCAGAACGAATATATGCAGAATTTTCACAATTAACCTAGCAATTACTTGTTCACAGTACCGAAGAGAAAATAAATGGGAATGTTTTCCTCTTTCGATTTTTTTCGTATATTTAAATAAAAAAAAATCCTATTGGTAAATTAGAAAGTGTGGATAAATTCTTTTTATCTAGATTCTAGACTCGTAGATATATTGTGGATATGTAATGGAATCTAGTTTTGAACCCATAATTTTTCAGCCTCAAAAGACAAAACAGAAGTTGTGCAGCTTGCTCAATATAAGAACAGTAAAACTTAAAAGTATATTGAGATGTTTTTACCGAAGTATAGGATCTAGCACCTATTATCAGCAAGTCTAACAGATATTAAAACACTTTTAATGCAAAATTTGTTTATTATAATGAGCCAATTATTCGCCAAATAATTATATATAATTAAAGTTAAGAAATAGTTACTTCAATAGTTAAGAAATTTTACATGTTCAGATCTTTTATAGGGTCTTACTTGCTAATCATTTCTTGCTGTTCTGATCAGAAAAAAGTTCCTGTTCGTAACTAGCGTTTAACGACACCATTGTGAATGTATGGCTCTTTGTTTCCGCTAAATTTATTACCCCCATCAAGAAAGGATTTAATCTTCTCAAAAAATATTGCTTTGTCGATCAAAATTGAAAGTCAACCATTCAATTCAGCCATAGAGCAATATTAAACTACTGAAAACTCTCTGATATAACTAAACATATCAAAATCTACCACCATTGCGTCTCTTACAACTATTAAATCAATTCTGTGAAGCTTATTCATTATAGACACAATTGGAAAGATCATGTAGAATATAACTTGATGGAAGGAAAATGAAAAGGACACTAAGTATAGGGTTTTCTATAATTAATGTGTATATTACCATTACTCTTGCAGTTTATATATTTTTTTCAATAAAATTGTTCAGTTATTTCAAAAAATATTTATTGTTTTTTTGTGTCATTGGGACAGTCACAGAATTAGGACAGCAGTTTAATTGGATAAAAATATTCAAGTTCCAAGATTTCACAATTCAGTGGACTGTACATATCTTTAAAAAAATGGCAACCAGATGGTAATGATAATACATTTTATCTGATTTATTCTTATCTCACTTACATTTCATCCTTGACGATTGTCATTGATAATTTTACTCGGAAAAATTTAAAATCATGTCAATGCTTTTTTTATGTCTATTTTACACTGTCATTTTCTTTTAAAATATCTTTGAGCCTTCTTCTGTCATTTTCTAATTTTATACCACTTAACATTTGAGGTTTAATTTTTTTTCTCTGCAGTGCTCAATAAAGTTACACCACTTTTATCCACTCACCATCTTTTAATTTGTGCTTCTGATTTGTAATAAAATTGCTATAGCAAATATACTGACCAGAAAAAAATCCAGCGGGAATGGTCACCCCGAAACTCTTTCTTACCCCCTCATAAAACTGTGCAACTTGGATAAAGCAATGAATTCTTTGCATATCATTGGAAAAGTATTGTCATGAAATCGCGATCTTTGTTGTGAATATAACATTTTACTGATATTACCACTCGAATATGAATTTTTGACACCTGATCGACACTAAAACTTGCCATAAAACTGCAGTTGTAATCACAAAATAACCTATCGAATTTCATTTATTTAATTAGTTTTTATGAGTTATTGTTTTTACATACATGAGAAATTACAGACCAACAGAGGGTAACCGATGGATGATCTCAAATGTTGACAATTATCTGTATTTTAGATGATAAACCTGCATACCAAATTTTATGTATTTAGCTCTCTTCGTTTTGTAATTATCAAATTCTCTTTAACTCGAACAGCTCTCGCCACCCTGGAGGGTGCACAAAAAGGTGGAGGATTTGGCTCATCCCATCGATAAAGGGACGTACTTCCTACGGGAAGAGTAGTGCCGTGGCCGGTGATGGCACTTAGGACTCAGCCACAGTTCCCGCCAGTGTTGCTGTGCGGTGGTCCGATTATTCAGTCTTTTTATCCGTGTGCCTTCGGGCGAGTAGGAGAGTCTGTGATAAGACTTAACTCGAACAGCTAGACAGACAGGCTTACATTGAATGGATTTAGTTCAAAATTTAATGGAAATCTACAAATTTAATCGTAATTCTATACCAAATTTCATCTGTCTAATTCAAGGCATTTTTTAATTATCCTGTTCACTGACAGAGTGACAGACATAATTTCAAAAATGTATTTTCGAATTCAAAGAGCAATGAAACGCAGATATATGTCAAAATTTCGAATTCGATTTTTTTTTAATATTTGCTATATTTTTTCTTTGTAATTTTCTTATACAAGAAAACACAAATATGACGTATTCATAGTGGAAGGGTATGACGTAAGGAATAAAACAGTTCAGAAGAAAAAAATCCCTCCGATGAAGCAAAAGCAACGCACATTGCTCAAAAGTAGAGTATCTATAACTGTAATAAATTCTTTTACCACTTGTCATATACAAGCCCACTGACTTTATAGAAGTCAATGATTTTGTTTTATCAATAGTGCCATATAAGGCAAGACTACGACGTAGGTACACACACGTCACAACCCTTTTTACGGGGCGGTCTTCATTCATGCATTTCATTCAGGCGTCCACAGATTGTAATTTAGACCTGAATCAGAAAACCCCTGATCCAGTACCCCCAGTGGTATTACTCTCGATATGGAGAACTTTGTGTCCACGACAGATTTATACGTGTACCAACTACACACACACACACACACACACACACACAACGGAGAGTCTTCGGCCGGCGGGGCACGAACTTGCAACCCAAGGGACGCAAATTCAACGCCCTACCAACCAGGCTATCTCGGCCAACATAATCAAGTCTTCCTACAGTTTTATGATTGTATTATAAAATGGTTGTCGATATTGCTTTGGAAAAAAAATCAAGTAAAATTTGATTTTTCCACTAACATTTTTAATGGCAAAATCCACTAAATTATTTACCACCATTATAATCCACCATTATTTTTTACCTTGAATGATAAAATAACGTCTAAATTATGTACAGCAGAATCGAGATCATCCGAATTAACCAGAACTGTATTCTACCTAGATAACCATAAGTTAATTAATAAATACTCAATTATAAATTATGCTTTATTATATTCCGACGTTTCCTAGATTCGTATATTATATCCCAGGCTTTAAAAATAAAACCGCAAATAACACCACTTTTTGTAACTTACCAAAATTAAAAATAATTCATTAGTAAGAAGATATTGATTTTTGCTGTATCCTTTGCATTTTCCAGGTGTTTCTTCAAGATTAGTTTCTTTATTCCAATTAAGTGAAATTTTTAGACACAAATTTCAGTGATATTCTTCCATGAAAATGCAGGAAATTTGCTTGTATTGAAGAGCTTAAAAATGAAGTGATTTTTTTTTATTTTCTTCCCTTTAAATTGCTTTCGGAATTATAAAATATTCGCTTCCCGATAATAATATATTTAAAGTCTTATCTTAATGAAAATCAGTTTTAATGCGAACTCTGGCTTCCTTCCAGGAATTTCATTAATAAATATAAATATTATAGATAAACGGTGTGGTAGCTAAAGTCAAAGATAGTACTTGCTAATCTCAACTGAAACTTTATTCAATTAACTAAACCTTACATCTGTTTTTATTTACAAGACGAAAATGAATCGAATCCTCCAAATTTAGAAACATACAAAAATTATAAGAACATTCAGGACAAACGAGCAATAACAAAAAGTAAATCAACATCAAAACAATTTTTAGGCAACTTGCCGCAATCAGATACAAACTTGTGAACTGTCGCTTTCAGTTCATAGCATTCTAAACCTGCTATTCAGTCTGCTCCAAGTTAGAACAAGTTTCGTTACAATATGAATACAATTAGATATTCCGCCATAGACTTGGTTAATAGATGTCTTGACTAATAGAAGTCCAAATAATAGGGATTCTAATTTAAAAATATCTATTTATTAATTAACTCATTTTAATTATGAATGCATTCTTAGAAAATAAATGTATTTGCAACAGCATTTTGTATTCATAAGGATGAAATATATTAGTATGTCCAGAACAGAGCCTGCCATAGTTTTTATTTTAAATACAGTTTGAAGACATAATGAATCTTCAGCATATCTGCGCGTATACTTAAAAATGAATGAAACATGACAATTTTTCATTTCGAGTATCTTCCTTCATTCCTTTTCTTCATTCGGGGATCTTTCTTTGGTTCTCAGCCAAATAAAGCCCGGCGCTTTCGATTAGTCTGGAGTTCACTTTTCTGTGAAATGTTACATGAGAGGCGAAGCGGAATGAATACACTAAGGAAAATGGAAAAGAACACGAATGATTTGACTTCATTTCTTATTTTCAATTACACAACTGCTTTCCGATACATCACTGTCAAAAGCACTTTCCCCTACGCAATGGACATATATCGAATTTTTCACTCGTCACACGCCACAATGCAACTTATACAATGGGAGAAAGAAAAAGAGTCCGCTGAAAAATGAAATCATTTTCGCATTTATTCCACAGAATTCGTTATTAGTTTCATTAGGAATATTTCTTAAGAAGATATCGATTTATCTCTTCCTGTGCTAGCATCCTGAGAAACGAAGGAAATTTAATTCATTCGGTGTTTCGATGCAAAATTAAAGTGCTCGTTTTAGAATGAATAATAGTTATGCTTCAAGATTTTTTTAAATTCCATCTCAATAGAATTTCAACTGAAGTATACTTTTTTGTGATAGCTATTAAGTAAGGTTGAATTAGGATTTATGCTGCTTTTTAACGTAAATATGGGACTACTCATAGCCCACAGGCAGAAGTTTATATGGGAAGAAGTGGAATATTCTAGAATAAATATTTTTTTGCATATAAATTGTCATACTGACAGCTGATCCTCTGTATTTGATATGATATGGTGATGTATTCTAAGTTGTCAGAGGCAAAATATTGGGAAAGTTTTCTAGAAAATCTCAGGATCTGAAACTGGTTGCTGAACATTAAGCCAGTATTAGTATTCTCGTCTCCAGTACGCTGCACTAGAGGCGGCAATTAGTGTACAGAAAGAGCAGAAAATGGGAAATGTAGGGTCTGATGATGTAAAAACGGGATGGTTGATGGTTTTCCAATTTTTTATTCTTCCTGTGAATAAAAGAAAAAATACTGGTACGATAATACTGGTTTAAGAACCAATAAAAGATAAAACTGGTAAAAGAAACGATAATACTGGTTTAATGAACTCACTTTAAGTGTCCTTTTGTGAAGTTTGAAAATAGTCGTTTAGAAGCTGGGGATCAAAAAGTTACTCAGCATCGGAATTCACAACACTGAATTTTTTTGAAAATGAATTCACATTTGGAATCCCTGTATATAAGATATAATTATTCAACAGAACGCATTTATCACTGAAATTCTGCATAGATTGCTTCGGTATTCGTCGAGTGCGATATTTCTCAAGATGAGTGTCTTTTGAAAGGATCAGAATTTCAGATAACGAGCATTTTAAGTCTAATTCATAGAAATGGACCAGAATAAGATATGAATAAGTTTGAGGCTATAATAAAAAATGTTTAAGTATTCTTCAATAAAGATTCATCTCAGAAAATTCTACACTTCAGTTGTAATATGAAGAGGTTCCACGTCTTGCGTGACTGTAACTATCAAGGATATTATGCTCCAATAAATATAGCATCATTTTCTTCAATCGAATTTCAAATCACTTTAACTCCGTAGTCCAGAACTCAGTAAAAACTTGACAGACACAAAAATATCATTATGTAATAGCTTCTCAATGTATTCATATGATTTTTGTTAAGCTCAGACTCTACTGCACAAGATATTTTACTATAATTATAAGAAGATTATTCGATATTTGAAATACTGTAAGTATCATGTAGATATTGTAACAATATTGCTGGATATTGTTTGTTGATAGAATGCATTTACGAAACCATTCAAGTAATCCTGATAAATGTTCCATTTCTTCAGAATGTCAAACCAGACTGCAGCCTGGATGGAATAATTGAACCTGATTTTTTCTTCAGTATCTTCTTTACCCTAAACTTCTGCAAAACTTCGGTAATGCCTAGTAATCGGAAACAAGTGGCTATAAATGACAAGCGCGACAGTATTTTGTAATGCCTTAAAAACAGAATGTTAGTGCATCTATGCCTCCTTTTAAAGTCAAATAATGTTGAAGAGGCAACCCTTCCGCCCCCCCCCTCTATAATCTGGACATCAATGCATTTTTTAAATTACTGGTGACGACAGAGGGGTTGGCGGAAGAGTCATATCATCCCCGATCGCCGCTTGCTCTTACTTCAGCTTCAACAGACAATTCATGGACGAGGGAAAAGAACTTCGCCGATTGTGATTTTATCCATCAGTCAAAATTACAGTGAAAACCTAAAGCTACCTCAAAAATCAGGAACCAGCATAAATGAGCTATTAATTGTAAAAGCATTTTATTGGCCTCCGATTTGCATACTCCCTTCATTCTCTTGTCTGCAGCGTCATCTATCGACGAAAATATAAACTACTTTTCTTTTCTTTTTCATAAAAAACGTTTCCCTTTGTAAGAATAACATAATTTGTTTTCGATTATATCAATTCCCTTCCACTTATACGATTTTTAAAACCATTTATATTTTGTATTTTCCAACACTAGAAGATTGAAGCCAGAAAAAAAAATCATTTTGAATTAAAATAAAAAAAAAGTGAAATTCTTCTCAAGAATTTCTCGTATTTTTCCACACATTTAAAAGTTGAATTGAAATATTTAAATTTGTATTTATAATGGATATAAATGTGATCTACTGGAAATAACACAATTCATCTAAAATTATTTTGAATTAATTTTCTTATCCCAATATGCCATTGTTATTTGTTCCATAATTTTTTAAGCTTTCGAAGTTAATTTAAGACGAGTCTTAAAATTCAATTTTTTTTATTTTATTTTCCCTGCCATTATTTGTTCTATGATAACACTTCCCTAGTTTTCCCTAGTTTCGCAATTATTTTCGTTGAATTTTAAGTATAATGTACATAGATACATGTAATATTTTCATTATCCTAGGTGACAATGAATATGCGAATCAAAACAATGATTCAGTACGTAATAATATTTTCGTTGGACTTGAGTATCAACAGATGTAAATAACTGCAATGTTGAAGCATGCGTGCAATATTTTTATTTAACACGGAAGACAGTTGATGTATACGTTTTTACATCCATCCTTTTTAGGAGTCAGTACTTTTGAAAAAAAAAGTCTGCTTTTACAATTACAAAACAAATTTAAAAGCGCGTGCCATCTAATAGCTAACTGCATTCAACTATAAATTCGCATCTTTTTTTTTTTCTGCAAGATGTCCATTGGATTCTTTAATTTTAATTTTTGTGTCGTATCTGATACATATCAGGTCAGATTGATTGATTAATTGAATTTTTATGGTGCAAAAGCTAGACCTGACCATTCTATAAAAAACTCAAGACATTATTTTAATGTCTTCGTCTCTAATTCATTATTAACAAATCAAGAAACAACAAAGAGAAACAAAAGGATAAATTTACTCAAATAAGATTAATTTAATTAATATTAGTAATAAAAACAAATATCCAATTATTCGGGGTATTTATCAATAAGTCTACCAAATTACTGTATGCATGTCTGAAATGTCGTATCAGAGCAGAATGAATGGACTCGTCATTTCCATACGTCTCAGATACATGCAAATACATAATCTCAAGACAAATAGTTTTACTATCATTATAGAAAAAGAAATCCTTTTACTACTTCTAAAAGGATTCATTTCTACAGTATGTAGAAAATAAAAAAAAAATATATATATCCCAATTTTAAAGCAATAACAATAATCAAGAAACTGAAGGTGCTGGAATATCGTTCTCCCACGAAAAATAATCCTAAACATTATCTCTCACATGATTCACGAAGAAAGTGATAAACATTATCTCTCACATGATTCACGAAGAAAGTGATAAAGAAAAACTCACATAAAAGAGTAATTACTTTCTCTATTATCAGAGAGACAAGAAAATTAGCATCCCTATCAAGTGAGCCTCACGTTTTTGAAACCTCCTCCACCAATTTTCTTTTATCAAGAGAAACCCATAAAAACGTCAGCTTTCGCACTAATCTCCAAGGTACTTTTTTTCTATTATTACTACATAGATTTACGACTTGACGTCCATTCATACTGCATGTCCAAATACTACACAAAAGAGAAGGACGGTCTGTGCAGGACAGAAGGAAAAAGACTATCAGCTAAAAACGTCGTCCGTCCTCCTAATCCCCATAAAGAGAAAGTAAAACATTTTTATGGTCTTCCTTCGAGTAAAACTCTGCAGCTCAATAAAAGGTACCTTCTCGTTTTTCGACGAAAAGCCAGGAGGCGAGTGAGGATAAAAAGCGGTATCGACGTTTAAATATGGATACGAATCTGTCAAATCTAAGATGGAGGCTTCCCTCAGGTGCAATTCGGACCGATATCAGTCAATGCCAAAGTTCCCAATCCATCTCAAAAAGTGGGCTCTCTTATTTTGAGAGCAGATCGACTCGCCCGCTTCTCAAGGAATGGAGATATTTATGAAAGTTTTTTTTTAATCGTTTAAAGCGCACAATGTGAGATAGGAAACTTTCCATTATAATGGAGACGTCATGTTTAAGTAGTGCTGGAAATTGGAAAAAATTCCTTTTTTTTTGTATTTGTTATTTGAGTTTTGAATCAGATGGGAGAAATATGAATATATTCCAACTGGTTAGAATCTATTCTCAGAAATAGATGCAGATGGTCTATGGTTCAAATAAGATTTGAAATACTATCATCTCTATTATTTCTTTGAACGAATTTATGACAGAAGAAACCTCAAATGATATATTATGATTAAATTTTAGGAATTCGTTTTTTGCATTCGTGAATAAATAGTATGCTAGAGAAAGTATTGCAATCGCCCTAAAATTTTTTCTGGAGAGTCCGATATATGCTCCAGATTATGCTCGGCAATAGTAAAAATATACTTGCCCAAAAACTATTAAACAACGTCATAGTTGATCTCCCTCATAGTTCACATGTTGAAATTTTATTTTAACTATTGGTTTCCGCCAGGGTTTCATAGCAAATTTTCACCTTCTGTTTTGAAGGAACAGCGGAATTGACACCCGATTTTACTTTTTGCATTTGCGGTCCTGTTAATGCAAATTAGCAATGGTATGTAAATCTTCCTCAATGGCAGCAAGATTTGAAAGTTTGAAATTTGTTATAGACCTCATCTGATCTCAATAAAAAAAAATTAAAGATCCTTCCTTTACAGACCTGTGTAATTTCACTAAACGCAAATGTAGCAAATTAATTTAAATGAATTTCATGGAAGATTGTGGCATTTGCAGGCCTTGTGGACTCTAAGCAATCATGTCAAATCTGGACATTTGAAGCGTTCCTTATAAATCGTCCTTCGCACTTATTACGAATTTTCCTACGCACTTATTACGTCCTTCGACTTTAATACGAATTTTCAGGATCCTTTCTTAATAGATTTTGCTCAGCTTTCAAGCGAGAAGTTATTCTAAAAATTCACTCAGCTAGGCCTAATTCTGCTTGCAATTCTTCATATCACGAATCATATCAGCTTAGTCAAATCTAAAGAGAATTTCTGATACAAGACTGCATTTGGTATTTAAGAGCAACAGGCAGATTGTATATTTTTTCTTCTGCTTACATATTTATCACGTGGGTTGGGACAGGATTTTTCAAAATGGAAAACCAATTTATTCAAATATTCATTGTACATGTTCGCCTATTGCAAGTTAAATCTCAGTATTTTCAAATAGCCTCCTTCTAGTGTGGAGTGTAAATTTGAAGAAGGGTGTAGGATTAAGTGTCGTTCTCCTCATGTGGCTGCTTTACAAAGTTATGCGATCTGCGTCAAAGCATGACTTCAATATAATGAAACTGAGCTGATACTTATTTTTAAGAGGTAGAAATGCTTTATCATTAAGCCATTAGGATTTCACTTCCTCCATAGTATTAATCTCTTGTTATCAAACCCTTCTGTAGATATTTTCACTTTTATGCATTATTGTATTATTCCTTATGTGATGGTTATATTTACTACTAATGAAGGAAGATAAAATTAAATAGATCATGAATTGTTAGAATGGGTAATAGATTTCTTCCGATGAAATAATATAGAGCTCTTTCCTGTTTCCTTTATGAAATATCTGTTTTTAAAGAATAGGTTGATATTTCAAAATTATGATTCATTTAGTATTTCCCCAAAATTAGTATTTATTTAGTACTTACTCCGCAAAAATTAGTATTCATATAGATTCACAATTAGAGTTTAGTCTAATTAAACTTTGTTAAATATTGTGGCGAATTCAAAACTTCTTATTCTAAAGATGAGGAATTACCACCAGGTCATGAAAGTTTTCATATTTTTATTTTAATTGGGAAACTGATAATTTTGATGCAAAACTTCTTCATATGCACTTGCCATTAAAAACCCCCTTTGAATTAAACAGTTTCTCATTAAAAATAACAATCCTGTATGGAGAAAAAAAAATGACAAAACAGCGGGACTGGTCTCCCCAAAGTTTTATCGCAAAGTTACGCACCATTAAAAATCTCATTCTCCTCCACTTGCATAAAATTACAGACTTTACGTAAGACAAAGGAATTCTTTTGTAGTTCTTGCCGAACACTGGTTACGAAATATTGAACTTAGGTGCTTTTTTAAGATTTTTACTGTATTTATTGTGCGATTATGTATACCTCTTTACGTTTTGAAGGTATGGAGTTCATTTGTACTTGAGCAGCCAAAAAGATAGATTTCCTTTGAAGGGATTTCATTTAAAATTTGATTTTAAATCTATGTACCAAATTTCACCTGTCTTGCTCAAAGCGTTTTTGAGGCATCGTGTTCACAGACAGACAGACAGACATAATGATGAAAAAAATGTGTTTTTCGGTCTCAAAGAAGTCTGAAATGAAGAGATTTATCAAAATTTCGAGCTCATTTTTTTTCTTTTGACGACTACAATACTTTGTATATTTTCTGTACGAGAAAATAAATATGGATTGCATTAAAACTGCATAAGCTTTTTCACAATTTTGAAACTTATATAGTGCATAAGAGGGTAAGAAGAATATTAGAGCATATATTTTATTCTCATCTTTAAGAAAATTGAAATGCAGGAGAAATACTAAAAATTTAAAATACGCTACTTTTCTCAACATGTAACAAATAACTTTTTTGGTAACGCATTTCCTATCGAATACACGAGAAATTTCCGAATCTGATTATTTCGAGAAAATTTGTACTTTCCTGAGAAATAAATACAAAATGAAATAAATATTACTACAGACAAGGTTTCTAACAGATTAGAAGGAAGGATCCGAAATATGTTCGCAGATTATTTCTGCTTCTTTACACATAGGAACATAAATGTATTTGAGAAAAGATTAAAGAGGAACTTTGGTAAAACTAAGGATTACGATTTTTCTTTCTGGTCTTAGAGGCTGACGTCAAAATACGACTCTGTTGCACACAAATAATTTTGTAGAAGAATTAAATATCAAAGATTTACTTTGTTTCTAAAAATATCTTTAATTGATGTGCAAAATTGGATGTTTAAAATATAAGATTTTAAAGAAGTTTGAACTTGTTTAACTGAACATCAGAATAAAATAAAAAGACTGAAAATTTAATCTTATCACAATTTTGTAAAAAAAAAAGTTAACTACATAATATTACAATTTTATTAAGATTTAAAATAGGTATAATTATATTAATAATTTGAATAGTTAGTAGAAATGTTAGATTTTGATAGTTTTGCTTTTGATTGATTGTTACATCAAAAAGAATCATTTTTATGTAATAATAGTTTTCATCTTTAATAAGTATAATGCACATTTATCTGTATTTTATCATCTAGATTATAAAATTATGCTATTTTAATTTCAATAGATGTTATGGTCGTTGTGATTAATCGGATATTAATAATAATAACGGGAAAATATGATAAATTGATACTTTAATCACTTTTACAGCTATTATACCATATACAGTACATCAGATTTTGATATTTAATATATAATTAGCGATTAGTATCAATGCAATAACACTCGTCTCAAAGGTCAGATGAAGATTTACTCTCAAAACTTTTACACCTCACTAATGTTGGATGATTTACATCAAATTTAACATGTTCATACATGCGGCGGAACTTTGTTTTAGCCAAGGATTGAATATGAAACCTCACAATTCCTAGACAAGATCTTGAAGCTACATTGTCACCTCATTTCATATTTGAAATATATGAAATAAGCTACCATCATCATTATTAGTAACCGCTATTGTTGTTACTGATAACTTAATAATTATGAAAATGATTAAACACATTTAAAAAGAATTAATATATAGTGAATCTTCGTTTTAAAGATGGAAACATTCTAATATTATTGAGTCTTCTCCATCCTCTTAACAAACAATCGTAAGGACTGCTTTGTTTTCTAATACATCACATGCATTCATATTTTTTATATATGGTTTTAATTAACCTACTATTATGAGCTGAAATAACTTTCCTGAATCGTTATTGCTAAGAATGCCAACAGTGACAGAGAACTGATACAATCAGTAGTTTAGTGAGTTATCGTCAAAAATTCGAATTCGAGATTTTGACGGATCTCCTCTTTTTAAACTCCCCTGAGTTCAAAAAATACATTTTTGGATCAATTTATCAATACCAATCTTTGTCTTGGTGCATTGAATGCCTTGTCCATCATATATAATCCTATTTTAACTATGAGGCAGTATGGTTCACAAGAAGATGTCTGAAAAATCTTGCCAAAAAAATACCATAACTGACGGATTTTTTAAAGCACATAAAAAGATATATATGAATCTGCATTTGCTACCTCTGAAAATTTCCAATTTATAAGTTAAATTTATTTTGCGTGCGCTTTTCAATAAAAAAAAATATATATATATATACAGCCCGAACCGAGCATTTAGCCAGAAGCATTGCTACTTGGTAATATTTTAGACATGATTCCTATGTTTTTACATTATTTATAAAATTCTACTCTTTATTCTTTCAAAGATAACGCGTCCATGAGAAAAGGCGTTTATGAAAGTGTATCAAATATAAAAGAAATTTTCTGAAACATCAAAATTATTCTAATGTTATTTTTCTATGTATACTTCATTAACATCTATCCACTTACTTCGAATATGTTCAGAATTTTTGCTTTCCAAAAGATAAAAAAATTCGAACGTGTAAAAATCCATTTTATACAAAAAAAAAAAAAAAAAAAAAAAAATCTTTTTTTTTTTAATTAAATAAAAATCCTGCTCTTATTAACATTTTCAGGAAAGATTCAAATAGTGAGTAATCTGAAGGTTCTTAGTCTCTACTATATGGAGGAAATTTGAAATTAATCTAACACGTTTTCATTACTGAACTAGACATTCAATTTGTGATAAATTTCAATAGGTTTGACATTTTCATTCGTTAAAAATTTAATAATAGTTCGTTCTTTAAATGCGATATTTTGTGTTTAGTCATCATGTGTTTATGTACATGCATTTGTACCTAAACACAATAATAATAAAAAAAAAATTGAAATGACTTTAAAATGTATTAAAATTAGAGCTACGTTTTACAGAAATAAAACTGATATCCCTGTAAATCTATATTTAAAAAAAACTTTTACTGGAGAAAGATGTTTTTGAAAGTTAGGTTCCGAAGTTACTGAAAAAATTATTTCACATATGTAATAATTTTTTAATAAAAATAAAAATAAATTTTTTCAAAAATACTTTTTTTAGTGAGAGAATACGGCAAAGTAACTTCATACCAAATTTAATAGCTTTATGTTCAGTACTCTATCTATTAATATCACCTATTTTTTTTTTAAAAAATTATCACACAATGTGTTAATTTTTTTTAATTACTATTCTTTCCTGTCATTTCCTATTATTATTTCCATCGATTCCACACATTGTTCATTATACGGTTTAGTTTGAAACGCAATACCTTATTTCTTATATTGCTCATTAAACCTTTGAAGATGTAGGGACTTCATTGACATTCTTTTATTAGATACAAGAATTATTCTTAGAACTAAAATTAGAACAAATGTAAATATATGTCAATGGCGATTGCATTTCGAAACAGTGACATCTGATAATCCGCCAATTATAAATTAAAGTCAGGGCGCGTAAGCGAAACGTTATTGTGGATCAGCATATCATGTAAGTGATATGTGTGCGAGGAAATGTAGTGAAAGAAAAATTGAAACAAATAAAAATTTACAAGAATTTTACCATAGAAATTTATTTCGAATTAGCAATTATTCGCTGTCAGCTGTCACTGTTGGAATCATTATATTCCGACGCTTTCTTGAAATATAATGACCGGTCCATACGGAAAGCATGCTTTGAAGAATTAAATATTAAAGAATTGTTTTATAGTTATATTCTGTGGATACACATTTTTAAAGAAATACTGCATAGCAGCCAGACTTTAGCATCTGCCTCAGCATTTAAAGTGCTTTTCTTTCTTTCTTTTTTTTTAAATCAGAAAGAATCAGAAATCGCAGAAAGCAAGATCTTGGTTGCTGAATGATTTTGATATTTAGTGCAATTACAGACTATATAATAATAATAATTGATGCATTGCTTGGTAACACCAAAGAGTGCGCTGCATGTCCACAATGCTGCCTTTTCGACTGGTGAGATATTTAGGAACCACAAACAGGCTACTCCAACTTGCCGGGAGGCACATGGAAAAACTTGAATGACCGGATCACCGCAACAGCAACACTGGCGGAAACTGTGGTTGAGTCCTGAGTGCCATCACTTTTCACGGCACAACCATTCCCTAAGGAAGTAAGCTCCGCCATTGATATGAGAAGCCAGACCCCCACCTTTTCGTGTACCTGCAAGGGTGGTGAGAATCAATCACCATGCCGGTAGTTTATCATCCTCAGTTACGAGGAGCCCCTCCCCCCATGGGACTGAGATCATTAGGGAAATACAAATGACGAAACTTATTAGCGAACGGCAAAACAACTACTTTTATTTAGGAGAATCCTCTTTGATTTTTCCTCGTTAAATAATTTGAGTATTTTATTAAAATGTCTATATTTTGAATAAAAAAAAGAAACGGGGCATTTTTATTAATTGATTCATTTATTATACTGACTTATCTATGATTTATTTATGATCTCTCTATTAAACATTCTGCTTTAATTTTTTATTCGGAATTAAACTATAGTAATATAACTAGTTGTACCTTTCATCGTAAATCACAAAACTGTCACTCTGCTCTTTCACAGAAATGCAATAGCTAAGACTACAGAATAATAATGAATGAAATATTTTGGCTCATTACTCAGTAGCTCCAAAGAAAGAACTGTATGTCCACTGTGCTGCATTTTCAGCTGGTGAGATAATTAGGAAATACAAGTAATGGATTTATCCAGAAACTTATTAGTGAAAGGCAAAAAGCTACTTTTATTAGGAGAATTTTTCTCAATGAATAATTTAAGTATTTTATTAAAATTTCTATATTTTCTATAAAAAAACGGGGCACTTTTATTAATTGATTCATCTATGACTAATTCGTGTATTATTGACTCATCTATGACTGATTCGTATATGATTGACTCTTCTA
>JAPMOR010046164.1:489779-506934 GCA_026543865.1 Argiope aurantia | reverse complement strand
CACTTGCATTTAGCATATTTGTTCTCCTTTAGTGATTTTAAAAGATTCAATGAATTACTTCTTTGTTTTGTATTCTCATGAATCATAGTTTCGATTCTATTCGTGTCTGTTTCATGTGTTTTTATCTTTATACCGCTGATCTTGGTTTATAAAAAATTCATTTATTAAAAACTTTTAATAATTTTACCATTAGATTGGCGCAGCATGGCCAAGCATGGCTCTTGCGCCAGAAAACACAACTCAACTCAACTCCAAATGCATTCCTTCAGGAACAGATGCTAAACATTACTTAATTTCAAACCCCTTTTATAACTTTAAGAAGATGTTACTGCCATTAAAAAAATTCCCTTACTTACATTTGATAATCAAAGCAGATATGCTTATTAAAATATTTGAACGTTGCCTTCAATTTTCAAAGCAGATTTTTTTGTTTTGTTTAAGTCTCTCTAAATGAATTTGTATAAGTCTAAGCAATGCATTTCCGAAAATTCATATACTTTTATATATTTTAAAGCACAAAACAAATAAGTGACACAGTTTCGATTTAAATGTAATTCTTGGGGTTTTTTTTCCTTCAATTTTTAAGTGAAAATATAAAAGCCCTTAAAAATCTAAACCCAATGTAATCATAAATTATCTTTTAAAATTTTTATTATTAAAATAGACACTTCTTATCTTTATATTGTTGATTCTGGCAGCTAAGAGGACGAAGGCCCCAAACCAATATATAAATAATCTTGGTAAACAAACTACAAATTAAAATGAAACTTCCTTTAATAAGGAGTATAAATATTGTATCTTATTGTAAGTTGATGGAATGTTAACAACTAAATATACCTAAGATTTGAAGAGTGATTGCTCCATTGAAAAGAAAGGTTTTGCTCAATATCTATATTACTGATAACTATTATATTTTGCATTCAACATGAAAACAAATGTAAAAATAGCAAAACAAAATTAAAATTTTCAATAGCGCATTGGAGTTAAAAACTAAGTCTACATATGAAGCTGAATGTTATCTCATACAACCTGGAGAAAAAAAACGCACCAGCCTTCGAAATCTTTCACATCTCCCTACAGTAACTTGTAGTGACATTTTCTGTTAAAAATTGTAGATCCCGACAGGTCCTTGAATATACTTAAAAGAGATTGGCATTATTGTTTTTAACACTGAAAAATTAAATTACAATTCGACAGTTTTATCGCCAATCATAGAATCTTTTCTACACATTAGATAACACATATTGTGCACTTTTTCTATCATTACCTCCCCTCCCACCTGAAGCGTTAAGCATTCGTGGTTTTTCCACCTCTTTTCAAAAGTAGTTCAAGTGTTCGATACTGATCGGTCTTGATAGAACTTGCGATGCTGATCAAGCTTTCTAAACATATCGGACTTTCGATTTCGATTGAATTTTCAGGTCCATTGAGAATCAGTCCTGGCAATATTTTACAAATAGATTTCTTTCAAGGCATTATTTTGCATATCAGTATGTTTTCCTTTTTTACTTTTTAATCCATGTGCTTTTAATCGATCCATATCCTATAGTATATGCTTTTATTTTTTTAAATGCATAACTTTTCTAGTTTTATATCTTAAAAAAATGCTCTTTTTCAATTTCATTATATGTTTTTTTTATTAAATTATTTTATTTTGTACTTAGAATAAAGATTATTTCTAAGTACCAATTCATTTTTTCCTTATTCATTTTTATCTTTCACATTGTATTTTAATTTTCAAGTTTTAATTTAGATTCGAATTTCATAATATACCTAAATATTGATAGAATAAGCGAGAATGTTTTTAATATTCAAAAACATAAGCGTTTAATTTGAATATTGATATTTTCTATGAGGTTATATTAATGATAATGTATAATGGCGTATTTTTCTTTAATTCATCTATATTGCTACATAGTTGAGTGAAAGCTGGAAAAACATCTCTTTAATATATTGCATTATTCTCCCATAAATGAGCTTACACTCCATAATATTTGCTATTCATGCTTTACTCATTTTGGATTTACTGTATTTCATTTCTTTCGATTTCTGAAATTATAAATTACATTAAAGCCTCTTTAGTAGTAATGATCTAATTGATTAATTGAGTTAAAATTCTATTTGTATGCTTAAATTAAATTTCCTACAAATACTTTTAAAATAAAAATTTATATTATTCACATATCAAATAAATTTTTCATCCTAGACCTCAGATTTCGAATTCGAGATTTATTAAAATTACTCAATTTTACCTGTACAAAGCATTAATTTATTGTTTTTTAAAAATTCTTTTGTGAGAATGAAAGAATATGGCATTTTCTAAATCAGCAAGTAAAGAAGGTAAAATCTTAGAAAACATTCTATTATAGAAAAAATGAAATATGATGATAAATTGTAAAATGCAGACATTGCTTTGTCTTTGACACACTTTATTGAATGGTTTTTGATACTAAATTTTTAAATTGTTTTATTGGAAGAAAAAGCAGGAATATTTTTATTATATGAAATACAAACTCAGCAAGATAAGCTGAAATTTCCTTTTATTTGGAGAAGTTCTGCTTTATCAGTAGGGTAAGAGAGGCTATTTATAGCTTATTATAGTATAAATAAATAATAAAATCATGATATATCAAGAAATATCGATTTAGGTTGGACGATATACCACGATGATCAAATTCGATCATAGGCCACCTTTACACGTGTCAGACATATGAAAGAAAAAAATATGAAACAGGCAGTCTGAAAAACTGTATTAAATATGCGTTCTGTGAAAAACTTCATCCCCCCCCCCCCTCTTATACGAAATATAAAGGAAATATTGCAATCGTCAAAAAATTTTAACTTGAGATTTTGACAAATCTTTCCCTTTCAGACCTCTCAGAGCCCGAAAAACAAAGATTTGGATTTATATCTGTCTTTCTGTGAAAAAATGACTGACAACGTTTTGATTTAGATGCTGCATTTTGGTATTTGGAATTACCACCAGATTTGTAGATTTCTACCACATTTTGAAAGAAATCTATTGACAGGAAGTTTGCCTAGCTGTTCGAGTACAAGTGAACTCGATAAGTACAAAACGCCAAGAACTTGGCAAATAATTAATAAAATTTGGTACCAAGATTAAGCCTCTAAAATATAGATACTTATCAAATTTTGAACTAAATAGGTTTAATGGTTGGCCGTCTGTCAGCCTGTAGTTTCGTATATATGTAAACGCAATGAATTAAATCAATGATATGTGATCTTGTGACTGCAATTGTAGTTCCGTGTCAATCGGTCGGCAAAAGGACGTCCAAAATATGTATTCTCGCAATAGATGTATTAAAAGCGGCGTCCTGGTCTGGGGGTAGCGCGTCTTCCCTGTGATCTGGGCGTCCCGGGTTCGAGCATGGTTGTTCTTTACCTCGTGTTCTATCTGAGCCCCCCTGTAAAAAGGGGTTGTGCAAGTGAGTGTGCGAGTGTCATCTTCATATGAGCTAGAAGTTAGACTTTTGCCCTTGGGTGCTCAGGGGCCTTTGCCCTCAGAAACTACTGCACAAATTAGGCTTAAATCGCTAACTTCGTCAACGGAGTTGTCAAGTGCCGTAAGTAACAACAACAGATGTATTAAAAATGTTAGATTCCCGCCAAAGATCTATATATATATATTTAATTATCTTTCACCAATGCCATGAAAAGTATTCGCGTCTTTAGCCGAGTCCACAATTTTACGCGGACCTTTATTGGAGAGTGCATTAAGGATTCGGGGAGACACTCCCGTTGGTTTTCCTTGAAATGTCAAATGATATGAATAAAGAAATTCCTTCAGACTTCGCTGGAAATATTGTGTAAATTATAATGTCTTTCAATTAGTGGTGTTTCTTAAGAGTTTGGAATTACCTGATGCGTAACTACACGGAAGTGAAAAAGATTTTGTAAAAATGGAACTTTTACTAAAGTTCCATTTTCATAAAATGGTATAGTTCTAATCTACCAGCCAAAATCTACGCAAATAAGAAACGTTATATAGAGATTGCAGCTTAAAAAAATAAAAGAAATAATATTAATAAAAAAAAACGCTTATAATTGCAGTGAAACTCGCACAACGCATACAAACAAACACGGGTATTTGAAATATCTGTAGCCTATCTGATCATGCTAAATGGTGATCCAGAGGTTAATCAGCGTAATTTGCTCGACTCCAACAAAAATGATGAGATATGAGTAGTGTTGCGAGCACATGAATTGGATTATTTAGGAGTGGCAAAATACATTGTTTTAACAGATTTTTTTTATTTGATTGCGAGAATACATTTGATTCAAGACACAATTACATTTATTGCGAATCCGTAATATTCTATTCTTTCGCTTACTTCTCAGAAGTTGACCATTACAAAAGTGGTGGTATTATGATCTGGCAAATCTATGTTAAACAGGACATGCAAGTTAGACCTTGGAATGTTTATTATGGATAGACAAATTTACAACTAGGATATCATATTGCTCCATGCATGTCCCTTTTATGGTGCTGTTGGGATTTATTTTCGCTAGTGCTCAATGTCATAATGAAGTATATGTTGATGAACTTATTGGAAGAGAAAAGATATACCGAATGTAGTAGCTTGCTTACTTACCCGAACTTAATCCTGTAGAACCTTGCATGGGATGCACTTGGAGTATGCATAGGATAATGGAATCCACCTTCACATATGAGGGGAAAAAAATACTATTGCTCTTAAATAGAAGTGGCAGATTTTTCCACAAATTCTCCAAAATACTCTGGTCAAGAGTATGTCAACTGATTTTATGTATGCATAACAATGAGAAATGGACATGTAGCCTAATAAGATTTCATAAAAACCTGTAATTGATTACAATCATTTTGGTTATTTTTCTCAAAACTATAAATTTGTATGTTTTCTTTTTATATCTATATTTCCTGAATATTTCAATAAATCTCTTACTTTTCTCTTTTGGTTTGTTTGTATTTCATATTTATAAACAGGAATTTTAATAGTATAAAACTGTTTCAGCTTATTCTCTTTTTATGAAATAAAGTTGATCCTGAATTTAGGGACACCATCATGTTTATATACATGGATGTCACTTTTTTGACACAAACATATTCAACGAATATTGAATTATTTTTGAAAAAAGGTAAATCTTTGATTGGTTGTATCCTTGACCATTTCAGTCTGTGGTGGCAGCTGCTGAGAATAATTGACCTGTCACTAGTTGGTAGTGTGTGTTTTGGACAAAGACCATCTACCGATTGCTTGTTTTAGCTTAATGCAGTTGGAAAGAATTGCCTACTGTACTGAATAAAAGAAGATCTAATTTCGCCTCTGAAAAGTAAGTATAGCAAAAGTTACTTTTTGCCTTATGAAATTTTTGATATTAAGAAATGATAATGCGCGCATACTATGGAGAGATTATTAATCTTATTTGTAGAAACTTTAGTTTTTCTACTTCAAACCAAAAACGATTTATAGAAGTTTAAATGTGAAATTGTACAATGTTATACTTTTGGTCACCGCTATGATAGAATCAGTGGCATAATTAGAGTAAGGGAGGCAAGAAAATAACACCGTTACCAATAAGTATAAAACTGAGGAACCAAAGTTGCATATAAGAGAAAAATATGTTTTTTACTTTCTCGTATATGAAGTACTAGGTTTTACCCGCGACTTCGTACGCGTGGAAATAGATTGGAATTTATAGCATCAATGGCTTTATCTTTTGTTACTCCTGCGCATGCGTGAATTTTCAACGCCACTTGGGGCAACACAATATAGATTATAAATTTTCAATTTCCTTTATTCTGTTTTATTTTAATTCAAAAGTACTTCAGAATGAATCCGAAAGATCGATTAATCTACAATGTTTAATTTTAAATGTATCGAACACTAAGAAAATAAACAGAATCGTTTGAAATAATAGTCAAAATCCTGTTAAGCCTAATCTCATTGGCGTGGGGAAAAAAAAGCCTGAAACTTTGCTCATTTGGCAGGAAAGTTAGTTTTTAATTAATAAACAATTAACCACTCAATTAAACGGAATAAATAGTAGCTTATGTCCTATTCCAGACTATAATCTATCTCTCAGCTAAATTTCATCCAATTCTGTTCAGCCGTGATTGACTAACACCCATCCATTCAATAGTAGTATGGATGCAATGGAGAAGTATTGTAGCATCCAAAAATTCGAAATCGAGATTTCGACAAATTTCCACGTTTCAGAACACCCCGAGTTCGAAATACAAATTTTTGGATTTAGATCTATTTTTCTGTGCACACGATAACACAAAAACGCTGAGCGCTTAATGGTTTGAATTTTGTATACAGTCATATCTGTAGGTTTAAATCAAATTTTTAACTAACCCCTTTTTGAGGAAGTCTGTTCGGCTGTCCGATTACAAATTAATTTTTCAAAATTACTTCAATAAATTTAATTAATCATATTTAGTATCAGAGAAAAAGCACATCCTTTAAATAAATTCCGCATAAATTATTTGAAATGATAAATTGTGTCAAGATATACACAGATTGTTTTTTATCAGAA
This sequence comes from Argiope aurantia, assembly GCA_026543865.1. Lineage (NCBI taxonomy): Eukaryota > Metazoa > Arthropoda > Arachnida > Araneae > Araneidae > Argiope > Argiope aurantia. Next base: position 500,394 of record JAPMOR010046164.1, on the reverse strand, counting down.
TGGCAAAAAGTAAGAAGAAACAGCAAGAGATTCATTTGGTATCAATCATCACATTAAAAGATGATTGTTGACATTCAAAATATATTTACCATTTAACATTTTTTTCACTAAGCAAGAAGTATCAAGAGATTAAAGCAATTCAAATGTAGAACTACTATTCAATGGAATCAGGGAAGTCTTGGTATGCTAAATGCATATATTAAATATGTCAATATTGTATCTAAAAATAGTTTTCATACTTCATTTTTGAGCAAAAATAATTACTTAACTTCAAAACATTTACTTTTATTACAAACTTCAATTTATTCACTTATGTGCTTCAATAATGCACTCCAAGAAGCAGATTTCATTTTTTTTTTATTATTATTATTACTTTTTCTTCAGACACATTCTTTATAATAACAGTTAACACCTAAAACTCAACTAAGTTTAACAACACATACAAAAATAACTGAGGTACAAATAACAAGATAAATACTAATTTTTACCTCTAAAAATAACGTAAAAGAATAAAACTGATAAAACAAATCGAAGTGGACCCTTGTATAATAAAAGAACTGCCAACAAAAATTTCAGACTACTCTATTATAGCATTCGACTAAAATTTGAAGATTTATCTTTTTCTGATTTTCTAGTGAATGTAATAAGTTCTTTAATTTAATCCTTTAGTTTCAACTCTAATTAAATCCACTTCTCTCTTTCAAAGTTCATACTTTTAATATCATCAGGGACAAAGTTTCATTGTGAAATTCGTTTCATTATTGTTATTATTTTACATGATTCACAATTCAGTGAGGAAGAAAATTTGAATTTATTCTTCTGAATTTTTAATTAAAAGATTTTAATTTTTTTTTCCACCATCAAAATTATTTGAAAGAAAAACTAAGCATACAAATGTGTCTGTATCTATAAAGATTTAAACATAGTGAGTAGTCAAAATTATTCTTCATAAAAGTTATAAATTTTGCCCGGGTAGCATTTTCTTACAAGGTTTGAAGTAGTTTTGATTACTCAGAGAGCATCAGACTAGTGACAAGCACATATTCCATTGAGAACTTCTTATCTTTTAAAAATATTAATTCTTACTTAAGGAAAAAAAATATATCAATATTTGCTCCTATAAGAGGGAATAACATCAGCTGAAGAAATTTTCTCATCATTCTTTAAAATGAAATAAGGATTGATTTAAAGATATTTTAACTATGAATAAAATGCAAAATTGGAATTATAGTGTGTAGCTATTGATATTTAAAATTTTAAATTTCTCCCATTAGTAAATATTATGGATAAAAAAATTCAATGGTTCCAATAAAACAATAAATGCTTTCACATGCTTCTTTAATTCAAATAAAAACAGCTGGGGAGCAATAAAAGAATGTTTTTTTTTTCATTCACTGAAATCATTACTGATTGGTATGAGAGCATCATATAAAAAATGCTCTGTAACATACAAATATTTTAAAAGATTGGAACACCCTCTTTATATAGAACAGTAACTGGCAGAATGAAAGCCTTATATAAAAATCATTTTGTAAAATTAAATACCTTAAAACTATTTAACTTTTTGATTTGATACACAATATTTGTTATACAGAGGGCCACTTGACAATAGAATGTTTTATTATTATCACAAGAAACAACCGAGTACTACAGATATACCTTTTAAAATAAAAAAATAAAGTTCTTGTCAATTCTACAAAATAAGATAAAATTTGTTAGCATACATTTTATGAAATAAGTTTTATTTGAGAATTCTAAACAAGCAAATAAATAAAAAAATTCTTTAACAGTATAAATATAAAGAAAAAGTACGCACGAATATACAAAAGTATCGGTACTTACAAAATATATTATAGAAAACTATACATTATTTAAAATTCTGTAAAAAATACATAGTTTACTTATACTACAGTGAGCAGCTACAGGAGTTTCAAGCATTCGTACCTTCACAAATTTTCTACAGCTACAATAAATTTATATCATTATACATACTGAATAAAGCAAATTAAGAAAATAAAATACATTTTTGATGTACATAATAAAATAAAGAAAATTCATTTGGAAATTAAAAACAACAAAAGCTTATATAGAGTCAAAAGCAATTAAGTAACTTGGCAACTTAATAAATAACTATGATACATAATTTTTCAAACATTGTCAACATTTTCAGATTCATAGAGATCATTTAATTCATTATATATATTGAGTAAAACTGAACATAAGTAAAATTCATTTCTTAAAACAGATAAATAAAATATAGCACATTCCTTATTTTTATAATAATAAATAACTATAATACAAAATAATTTCCTAACACATCAACAAAATTTCGGTTATAATAATAATAATAAAAATCTACACTTTAGTGTAGTAGGATACAATACTAAGTAACTTCTGAAGGGAAATTCTATCACACAAATATTTTTGAGCTAAGTCTATCACAATAAAAAGAGAGACTTAATCTCGTTGGCATTTCAGAGTAATAAAAAATGAAATTCTTCCAAAAATCAAAGCATCAGAAATTAAATTCATTCAAAAGGATACATTCTAATTTTCCAACAGTTTTTTGTTTTTTATTGGAATAAAATTTAGATTGTGTTGAGCACATTTTATTATATAAATATGAATAGTAATTAACAGAATATTTTCAAAAGTATCAAAATTTACCATGCAAATATTTATGGTTGATACCATGAACAAAATATCACAGATATGACACTTTTCATTAAATTAATCATCAGATTATAATTATTATGAAAATCACAACATAATCTTATCCCCAACTATAGCAAAAGGAATGATTTTTATATTCAAAGGTTAAGCAAATTTTAAAATTTACTATGAGTAAAATGATCACAATAAATCGTAACAGGAATGAACTCTGAAATACAGATGGAGATGAACTGCACCGGATACCATTTGTAAAATAACTTGTTTTCAAGATGCATGCTGCCCACCAATATGGAAGTTAATGTGCAATAGAAAATGAATAGAGGCCTAAATAGAATTAAATTAAAAAAATATTTTTTTTCACTTAGTTTCAAATAATAATAAAATATGTAATTCACATTTTCAAATAAAATTTCATGATATTCAATTACATCTTATTAATAACGAAATAATATTTGCATGAATGAATAGTTGTAGCATTATGAAATCAAATCTTTCATAGTCATTACAAAAGCAATGAACAGTTTTAGAGTATTCTGAACCCTTGTAATTTACTATAAATTATCTTACAGTTATGAAGTTCATATTATTTTAGAAACAATTAACTGCAAATTTTGGTTTCATTCAAGTACAAAAGTCTTGAAGAGTTTTATAGATAAACAACAATCAAATGCTTATTACTTTTGAAAAATTGTAAATGCCAAAAAATTTCCCGCTGAAATTACATAATAAATACCAAACATTGCATTTCCTGCACGTCATTTAACCAAGTTTCACAATGATTCTACGAAATAGAAATGCAATTGTATTTTTTTTGTTATTAATAATGTTATCTTCTTCAGCTAATTTATATTGAACTTACTGATAACATTTTTTAATACTTTCCGTATGTTGACTATAACAGGATGGTCAAGACTGTGGCAGATTATTCAAGACCGAACTATCTTTGTTCTGAACGCAAGTGATTTTGGTCAATTACGTAAAAGCTCCAACAAAACATCTGTGGAATACCGCAGCAAGCAACAAAATAAAACAAATTTATATGCTTAAGTGTTTATAGAAGTAATATCTACTAAACTTTCAATATATATTAAACTTTGAATTTTTTCATATATATTAAAATAATATCTTTCCAATTGTTTTTTATTTGGACATACGAATTAAAATAAAATGTAGATGCGCTATTAGATAATACAATAGGCACAGAAAATATGTTTTCATGATATTACCTTAATTTCCAGTCTTCATTAGCTCCATCAAGCATCCAACTGCACCAAAATATCCCTGAAAATCATTCAGTTACCGTAAATTTCAAATATAACTTTCAACTTCTATACAGAAATTGCAATACTTTTAAAATTCCCACAATTTGGGGATATAAAAGAATGGATGTGCGCTATTAATTACTATTCAACTGTTTCAGGCGATGGCTGCTAAAATTGTTAATATATACAAGGTGGTTAAAATTAAAACAAAATTGTTGAACATATTATTCAAGACATGGGCTGATGGATTACATGGGGGGAAAAAATTAGTTCCAGAAACAGGGATATATGGCGCTGTGCAACAGAAAATATGCTGAAAAGACGCAAATAATCACAAAAAAACACATGCATTATGGATTTTTTTTCTTTCTAATTTCTATTGCAGATATCAAAAAGAGAGGGGGAAAAAAGTGTAGAAACTGTCATTGTAACTGCAATTTCACACTGTAAACACAAAAATTTGCACACCCTTGGTTTGCTGCTACTGTTCTAGGCATAAAAGGGATAAATTTGGGAGAATGTCATTCTTATCAGCGATAGCTTTGCGCTTTGCTTGTGAAGTTGTTTTATGAAAACAAAGGAAATGCTGCAGCTGCACCTTCGTCGACTCGAGAATTTATGCAAAGAACCAGAAGGTACCAAAACATGCTTGAAACTTTTGTGGTACCCCAAATGCAACAGCGCCAATGTCTTTACCTTTATGCAAGATGAAGCACCCCCACAGTGTGAACAGCAGTTTATTCGGCAACATTTTAGTAACGATAGAGTAATTAGTCGTACCTTTCTGGCAACCTAGCCATCTCGTTCTACACATCTTAATCCCTGTAATTTTTGGCTGTGGGATACTCAAAAAATCTTGTTTATCAAGAACATCTGGTAACCTTGGCAGATTTAAAAGACTGTATCACTTTGCATGCTAGAAACATCTCAATCAACCAATTACGATCCACCGTGTAATCCGTGTCCACAGTTGAGCAAGCTGTTCACAGAATGCAGATTTTACATCTGGAAGAAGGGTACCATATTGAGCAGTTTCCCTTGAATTGATAAGGTCCTTATGATTGAGTGTTCGAAAAAAATTTGTATTTTGAGTCTTTTCAGCATATTTTTGATGTACAGCGCCATCTAACGGTGTTTCTGGAACCTTTTTTCGCGTAATCCGTCTCCCCGTGTCTTGAACAGTATGTTCAGCAATTTTGGAGCTCAGAGTAGTGGTGTTTTAATTCTGACCACCTTGCATATATATATATATATATATATATATATATATATATAATAGCAATTTAAAAAAATCCGCAATGAATGGAAGTAATAGGTGGTCTAAACATAGAATTCACTTTTTTATATTTTTTTTTTAACTGATTCCTTTCCGAAAGGTATAATATCCTCATTTGGGAACATCGCTCATCTACAGCAATTGATTCATAAGAAAATTTTCTGAGGTGATCACATAAATTTCCTATGACAATAACAATAATTATGAATATCCTAATTCATAATTATTTTTACTTTTAGAAGTTTAAATCATTTGAAATATTAAAAATACACAATTTCATACTTTTACAACAAAAACTATATTATATTATATATATATTAGGGAAAATAATTTAATGCAAATATTAACTAATTAAAATTTTAAAAAAAATTATAAATATCACATTATTTTGAATGAGAATGCTCGAAACAGATAGCAGTGTCCATTTGTCTCACACATAAAGGAATTGTATAAGTTTTACACATTGAACATGCTTTCTGCACGAAGTTATATTTTTCAGGCTCAGAAACGAGATATATTGCAAAGATGGCGATGCCCCCATATATCATCTTTGGAAACTCCATTTTGATATGTTTCGAAATTGATTTTAATTTTATAAAAAGTTATAAATTTACCTCATGGTTATTGTACGAATATGATTGATTAATTTTGCAAATATTGTAACTTAAAAAAAAAAATCCTACATTCAAGTCAAAAATTGAAGTATTTTAAATAAATAATACTAAATACGATGAAAGATGTATTTCAATGTGCTGACATTTACAGTTCTGAAAGGAAATTAGAAACTGCTTTTCCAGTGATTTTTCAGGTTTTAGAAAGAAAATTAAAAAAAAAAAAAAGATTTAAAAAATTGTGTCCATTTTTGTGATACCATGCAGGAAAGAATTAAGGAAGAGGAGAAAATGCTGACAAACATAAGTCTAATTACTGATTTTGAAATATTTAAGTAGGAAAAAAAAAGTGTGAATTATATCTTACTTCTATAATTCCTTCTTATACAAATAAGTAATTGCAAAAAAAAGTTTATGATTCAATAACCGAAATAGATTAATAATGAAAACATTTAATAACACAACAAAATTAGAAGAGAGAAACTCCCAATATTATGTTAAAAGAATGACATTTGAAAACTGAATAGACATTTTTATCAATGACATCTAAGGGCCATTTGAAGTTGAACTGATTGTTGTAAATATATGGTATAATATGTCTTACTAAATAATTCTAAGCCACATAATTGGACACATCATAAGATAAGTGAAGGAGATAAATAAAAAAAAAAATCACAACATATGTTTGCATAACATTTATTAAAATGCTTTATCTAATAGCACTCAAAGTGTGAGTATTATTATAAGAAGAATGATTACTCAGTGCAATTGATTAGCGTCTTATATTCATTATTTAATGTTTTAGTAAATTTTACACAAATATTTATTTTCTTAAAATAATGGGATAGATTCGGACATCTTTAGAGAAATAAACAATCATTCCAAAATCATAAAATATTTATTAATGTATCTATTGTTATACCAATAAATGCAAATATACATAAAAATAAAAGTTTATTAATACATATTCGTATATGAGCAAGAATAATCAAATCAAATAGAAAAGATTAACTGCATAAATCATGAAGGTAGAAATAGCTAAATAGAAAATATTATTGACAAGACATTTAACATGATAAGGTAAAGATGATCTGCAATCCATAAGAAATTTTTACAGCCCAAATATTTATTTTAGACATCAACTAAGAATATTCTAAAATAAACAAATTAATACTGTCACATTAAGGTCATACCCGTCTTGTTTTTATGCAACTCTATCAGATAATGACATTAATAGTAAATAAATTTCAGTGATAATTAATTTATGAATTATGTAGTGCTGGGAATTCACAAAATTTTATTATTATTTAACACTAGGTATCAATACATCCTACTAACTCAACTTCATTATGCTAGTGAAAAGTGATGATACATCAGATAAAATAAAGTAGAAGATCTTTAACATTTTGATATTGAGAACAAGATAAAAAAGCAATCACAATCGTGGAACCTTTGTGATTTTACACCAATTCCAACTATCACTTGGACAGAAGAAATAAATGACTAATCAATGAAATGTCTCAATAGAATCTGATTTTTCATGAGCGATTTCTTCCAAATATAAAATATTCAGCAAAATTTCTGAGGAATTTCATGTGAAAAAATTAGCAACAGCTCATCATAAAAATGGAATAATTATTTTAATTTCACGAATTATCACAAAAGTATTAGAATTGTATTTGTTCAGTATAATTCATTTGAATTAGTAGTACATTTTTCATTTGAACACAAGTACATTTTCTAGATAAGCAAGGTTCATAATATTATTTTTCTCATTTTCTTACATATGCACTTATTTCAATCTAATATGTACCTCTAGTTAATAAAGAAATTTTTATGTGTTATTATATGAAAAATTATGAAAAAAATATACACACACACACAAAAAAAGAGAAATGTATATACCTCATGCTCCAAAAACAAAGCCTTCAAAGAACCAGCAGACCAAAAATCCATTGCATATGCTAATAATTTCATTGAAAGGATATTGACCCGTAAAAAATTTCCAATGAAAACAACTTTATTTATACCCTAGGAAAAAACAAAGATCATTACATGTATTTGAACAATTATAAACACAAGGTTACAATTCTGCAGCTAACACATACATACTTCACTCACTGCACACATTCGAGCAATGGAGCCAATATTGTTAGTAATGGTAACAAGAGTTGCACGAGCTAAGTCTTCTTTCTTAACAGTAGCTCTCTTAGATTTACTTATCATGTTCCCAAAACTAAAACAATAATTTTCAATTAAAGCATAAATATATTCATCTTGTTAAATTTCATATTTAGATAATACTTTTTTTTTATTAGAATTAACATATTTTCTTGATAAAAAAATTACTTTAAGCTACATATATTAATTAGATGCTTGTCATTACAATTTTTCTTACTAAAAATAATATGGAACACTGATGGGAAAGAAACTTAAAATTAATTATAAGGGATTTAAAAATCACAAGTAAAAATATTTGTTCATCTATTTTTCTTAGCATAATATTCTTTATATTATTTAACATGGTTTTATAGAGGCATAATAATAAATATGTGTAATGTTCATCAAATAAGCTTGAAATTGGTTAAAAAGTTTATTATCATTATTTTTATGAATATAAAGGGACAATAATAAATATGGTCACTAATGCTAAAAAAAGAGAATTACCTACTAGCTACAATGTCACCCTGCAGATTAAATTTTGAATAGCTACCTCCATAAATATCCCGCACAAGTTTATCTACTTTTGTGCTATCACCTTTTTCTGCTAAAGAAATAGCTTCTTCAAAAGTTTCACATCCAGTAAGTAGACAACAAAGTCCTAAAAAAGTACCACCACCTAAGCTAATAAAATAAAGAAAACATTAATAACATGATAATAAATAATATAGAATATTGAAAATAATATTGTAAACCATTATTACACAGATTTCTTAACATTGATATGGATCAAATCATTTTCGCATTTATTTTTCCTTAACATTAGAAAATAATAACACAGAGATTTAAATAATCTTTAAACTTTTATAAATAAATTATAAAAACATCAATTTATACATAAAAGGAACATAATAAACATTTATTTAAAAAATAAAACAGAAAAATTGCCAAATCTCTTTCGCTGAACTGAGAGAATACATTTAAAGCAACTTTTTATCACGTACCTAGTACCAGTAACCCTTTTGAAATTTTCAGGTGAATGAACAGCTAACATGCTCACTCCAGAGCCAATATTTACAACTAAAAATGGATACAAATTATTCAAATCAAAATATTCCTTCTTGCACTTTTCATCATCAGTTGGATTAGACCAATAATAACATTCTGGTTTGTTATAGGCTTTGATATAATGAATTCCCCTAATTAATGAGTCCAGTTCATCAAATTTGTGCAGTTCCATATTCATTTCCTAAATAAAAATAAATCCTTTATTTATAACAAAAATTCTTGGAAAGATGTGAATAACAAAAATTTCACAATATGGATTCTAATTTTTTCAAAGAATTATACCAAAGAAATTGTTTACATATAAAAGAGAATAAAATAAATATAAGGAAAGAATAATATATAAGGTAAATTTCAGGAAGTAAATATGCCAAATTTCTGACATAAAATGATTAATTCTCTTTTAGTATTCATCATTGCAAAAGTTATGATATATGACAGAATTAAAAGTGTTTATTTTACAGTGTTTTATTATACCAATGAAGCATTTATGTCAAATATTGTTTTTTCTTAATATGAAGTCTAACAAATTGAGGCTCTTTAGGAAGAGAACTGATTACTGTTTTCTATCAATCATCAAAATATTCTCATTTCTTATCAAGTTAACTTTTACAATATCAAAAATCTATGAGAAAAATAACCATTTCTATATATTCTCTTTAATGCATAAAAAATTTGTATCTATGTTACTAATAAAGTCTATAAAAATAATATTTTGCAGCTAAAAAATACACTTACGTTATGAAAGTCTTTTTCAAACTTAAAAGCTCCACCACCAGTAGCACAGACTGTACTAGACAAGTACGCCATACCCTTTGATTTTGCTAACTGTAAAAATACACGCATAGCACTGGTTGGAAAACGAATGAAATGCAATGTTCCTGTGCGACAACCAATTACAACATTATCCATCTAAACGACAAACAAACAAACAAACAAAAACATAAGAAAAATAAAAAATCATGTCAAATTATTGTAAAATAATTATACAAGCAACAATTTTGAAATTTCCATATTTCAATAAAATGAAATACTCTTCAAACAAAACTTATATTAACACTTAATTATTAATTGTACTACTTAGAGGCAATGCATATCCACCAATCTGCATTTATTTACTGAAATTATTTATTTGTAGTAATTAACAGTGTAAGTATGTATATGCGCCCTTGGTTCAAGGAACAATCATTTGTTTACCCAAGCAGCAAGAGTGGTCGCTAAATGATTGTAAAACGGTCGCATTGCGCGGTAAGAATTTGCTCGTATTTCCGGGACGTCGGTGCGATATCAGATTCTGACAATTTTTTTCTCTTGCCTCTGAAGGTTGCCTTTTTTTATCGGAGCTAACTCAAATACTTTGTGCAAACAATCGTTTCAAGTAATCGCCCCGTAGTCGGTGAGATGTCCAGAAAGTCTCTTTTTCCCAGGTGGCGCTATGCGAATATATGTATTGTATTTTGGAATTCATTGTGCAACACGTTCTATTATTTTGAAAAACGTGGTAAGTGCAAATTATTTATTATAATATATATATATATATATATATATATATATATATATATATATAT
>JAPMOR010046164.1:462215-479556 GCA_026543865.1 Argiope aurantia | reverse complement strand
AGGATTTAGTATTTCTGTCCTTAGATGAACAGTCATAAATGATGCGCATAGTGGACGTTGTCTTGTCAGGATAAATTATAGTGCTATGAGGAGCAAAATAGCTATCTCTTTTATGTTCAAAATGATCCCTGTCACGGCATTGTTCGATTATTCCCGTTTCTAATTGTTCGTTAATTATTTTCTTGTATTCATTAAGTAACCATTGATTATTTTTCAATTCCTTTTTTAACTTCAAAAATCTTTGTTTAGCAACTAAGAAATTATTTTTGTGCTGTAATTTGCATTCATTAAATAACAACTTAACGATGTATTTTCCATTTTCAAACTGCAAGTTTTTACTAAACAGCTCAATGATTTCTAAATCCTCTCGGATAATGAATCAACGTCTGTCAAAAAGAACTCCTCTAAATGCCCCAAAAGTACCAAACAAGATAGCTGACTCATTTACTTTGTTAACAGAAGTATAACATGAAGTAATAACCGAAATGTTTTGATTTGTAGAAGTTCGTCCACACAACATTTCTTCCACACATTGTTTGAATTAAAAATAATTCCTGGGTTATTTTTGTGAAACGACCAGATTGAATGTTTCAAAAGTAATTCATTCCGATTAATATGTTTATTTTGCTTTCATCTAAGGTATGATCTGCAAGTAGAAGGTATTTTTTTTTTCATAAACTCCACAACAAAAGGAGATATTTGACCCTGAATAAAGCTAGAATCATGCGATAATTTATCTGCTATGTAAACCTCAATAATTATGTTTTTTGACGGATCAGTTCTACTTTTGAGATTAACGGAGTAAACTGGGAATTCTTTTTCTTCATAGTTATTATGGGTAAATTTAAAACTTTGGGTAATTCTTTTGAACAATAACTCAATTCAGAACCTGAATCTATCAAGGTACGAGAAATATTTGATTTACTTTTATTTTGAGCGATAACGAAACATGTTTGGAATAATGTGTATTTTTTTATTCAATTGCGTAGTAGATACTATAGATTAGTTTTGGTTAAAGCTCGCGCTCTCCTCAATTACACGATTTGTTACTTCAGGTTTACTTTTAGATGAACAGAAAAAAGTTTATTATGGGATGTATTTTTATAAATTTCACAAACTTTGATTCTCGTTCTACAAAATATTGCACGATGATTTTTAAAACAACGATAAAATACATAATATGTTTCAAGTGCTTTCTTTTCTGTTCATCAGTATAGTTAATATACTAAAGGGAATCATAATCATTATCGATGTTACAAAAAAATACAATACGTCTTAAAGGAAGTGTTAAATGCGATAGTCGATTTACTTGTAAACTGACATTATTTTTGAACCTTTGTTTCGGGTTAGTCTTCCCATAGAGCTATTAATCAACATAGTGGCTTCTCTACGTTCCATTTCTGCTTTGATGAATTCTATTAATTCAGTCACTTCAATATTTTGTTTAGATGATCTTTTTCTATGAGAGACAAGTCTTTGGATAACAACTTAAGTATGATTGGGTTCAATAACTGGTCATACGACCCACTACTGACATCCAAATTACTTAAATTTCTGCTACATATTTGTAACTGATAATAGAGTTTTCTTAAACTAAAAATATTAGAAGAACTTTTCACTAATTCCAACTGTAAGAGCAACTGCACAAATTTCGATATTATTACGTCTTCATGACCCAACCTCTGCTCTAAACTTTTTATACATATATCATTATTATCTTCATATAAACTATAATCAGATACATAGTTATATGTATGACCTATTAATAAATCTATTCAAGTATGTAAAATTTTCAATTTTAATTAAGCTGGAATTACAGTGAATTGCGCTATCAAATGAATTAAAAAATTCAAGCCATTTGTTCGGATGTCTGCACAAACTGCACATTTTTTTAAAATTTAATTTAGGTAGCTTAATTGATGTGCTCAAAACAGTATTGTTGATGTTTTGATGCCAATACTGTTGCAGGTGCAATTGTTTTTTCAATAATTTTGTTCCATCCTGTTTTGTTTCCGAGATAGATACTTAGAACAAATTCAAAACCTTACAGACTAGATGATGGCTTGATCTTCATTGGTTGCCCCAGAACAAAGAGGGTTCAAGAATTACATCAATTGTATCAGAGGGTGGAGTCATGCTGGTGTTATGATTTTCTCAGGAAGGTGTTATGATTTTCTCAGGAACTATATTTCTTGCAAGTTAAATATAGTTTATTTTAAGACACAAAACAACACTAAAATGAATGGTAGACACAAACACAAAGAAAATATGATGCATCAAGACTAGCATCCTTCATTCAAGTGTTACTACTTATGATCACATCTGTGACGCAACAGCACCACTTACCAGTTTCATTATAACTCACAACATATGCTTAATATAATGAATACATTAATATTGAAACTGCTGCACTCTACACAAATATCTATAACAATATATTTAACAGTAAATAAATAATTAAATATTGAAATTCCCTCCATGTTAAATTTTGAAAACCAATTCATAACTTTGCTTTAAAGCATACAAAATATTTTCATCTCTACATAGTACAAAATAAATGTTCTCAATATTAAAATTCAAAAGATAGATTTTAAATAAGCTTCATATGAACTACATGTGTGGCTTAACATTTACTTTGAAATAACATCTAAAAAATAACAGAATAAAATGTATAACATTATTTAATTCCTCAATAGATTGAATTTTCTTTTAGGAAAATCATTTAAATTTAAATAATTCAATCAAGAATTATACAATTATCTAAAAAGCAACACAAATATTTCCAATAAAAAGTTGACTAACAATATCATGACATGCATTTTCTTTCCAACTTTAGATAATCAGAAAGGAAATGAATATTAAAGTTTTATTTAATGTCTTTAATTTTAATATTTGCTTGCAATTCTTTAGATACAAAAATCAATACAAAAAAGATAGCTAACTAAAAAATCCACAAAGGCTATTCTAATCTGATATAGAAAACTAAAGCCAAGGAAATTATTTGCTCACAGATTAAAAAAATAAAAAATAAACTGAAAATTAGGAAAGTCCAAAAGACTTATAAAACTGAGAATAAAAAGATTTTGAGGTAAGTATTTAGACAAATAGAATTCTTTCTATACATGAATGTGCAACTCAAAAGAATGTAGTATTGAGACCTCCAATTATTTTTTTAGAATGTACAAGTTTATCAAATAAATTCATAATTACCTGAAGATGTACGTCTCTTTTTCCAGTAGTGCCATAAGCAGAATTTGAAGTCAAATAATGATGGATTTTTTTTACTGCTCCTCGTTCTGCTTCTAATTCAGCAGATGAACTATCAGTTGGTTCAAAATAAACTAACTTTACTAGAGTTCCTCCAATATCCATTCCAAACCATGGCATTGCTAAGGGAAACACAAAGTATACACGAAAAATTGCACAGAGTTATATTTCAGTCTGTTAAAAGAATTGAAATTCAAAAACTATGATATGATTACAATGCAAATTGTCCAAAAAAAAAAATCCATATGTTTACAATAAAAACATTTACAATTCACTATATTACATATGTTCAATTACAAAACTAATTAATTGTATATGATGTTTTAATACTAAATGACATTAACTGTTAAATACTATGCATTAAATAATAAATAAAATATAGGGAAAATGACAGTCCTGATTATTTTTGCATAGATATACCCTTAAAATACTATTAAAAGATGTGAAAACATGTTAAAAGTGAAATCTATCAAATTTGTTTCGAATTTGCAATTTTATCATATATTTATCATTGAACTACAATATCTTTAAAAAGCATGCATATTAACAAAAATATATTACTTATTTAATGCCTCTTACAAAAGTCAATGGTTTTCTCAAAAATGTATTTTTTTAAAAATGAAACTTACGAGGCGCTGACTGAATGCAGTTTGGGACATCACCTATTTCATTAGAAGCCATTTTAGCTGAAATATACATATATATAGGATACATAATAAGAAATGCATATTAGACTGGCATTTTTTTACAAAATTTTTAACTTTTAACTTTACATCAGAATTTCCAACTAAAATTTTTAAATTATATAAGCATTAATAGGTATATATTTTTTAATAATTCAACACATCATATAAAAAAGTCACATTAGCAAGTTTTAATACAGAAAAACTAAGAGTAATGAATGTACATATATAATGATTAAACTAGATGGAAATAACTGAATATTAAATTCTTGATTATTAAAACTCTAATTATTCTGTAGAATTTATTCTTTTTTATAACAAATCAATAAAAAAATTACTTTGATTAAAAAATAATTCATTTAACAAATTAATATAATAAACTAAAAATTTGCAATAAAGATAAAAATGGTATTGATTACTATTTAGAACTTCAACAGTGAACATCTTCAACCATATTTTTATGCCTTAGTATACAGATATTAATCTTATAGAAAAATTATATTTCATTATGCTAAATATTAAATATATAACATAAATATTGTAATTTTAAGATAAAAAACTGCATTTTTTTTTGCTGAGTAAACTGATTTTACAGCAGTTTAACAGCTTGCAATAATAATAATTTGTTTAAATAATTTACTTTAAAAATGATTAAACAAGAAATTAGATAAAATTTGCTTCACTATGATATAAAAATGGTGATTTATTCTACAGAACAATTTAAAAATGATTTTTTTTAATGCAACTAGGGCTCTTGTACATAAAATTTTATTATCTTTAAAAATAAAATTTCAATCTTATAAATTTTGAATTCACTGATACAATGAAAATATCCTAATTTATAAATAAAAGTCTACATTTTGGAAAATATGACACATAGAATTATATTTTAAATGCATAACAATACAGAAAAATTAGATATGTAGGTATATCTATTTTAAACAATAGATATTAGAAATATATGGAGGAGAGATTTCAAGACAAAGAACAAATATTCATGGAGAAAAAAAAGAGAATTAATATGCAATGCAATTCAATAAAAGAACTGTAGTTCTCTACTCCCATTATCCAATGCAGCTATACTTAATGCATAGGAAATTATAAGACTAAAGGATTTATTCGCAGACATAAAATTAGAGATTTATGTAATATAAGATTTTAAGAAAAGTGGTAGAAGATTCACAAATTAAAAATAAAGAAAGAAGTAGTAGAAGCGAAAATATTAGAACACTAAAATTAATTTTCTATTTTTATTATAAAAATTCATATATGATCTATATCTGAATAAGTTTCAACAAACAAACAATATGAAAAAAAAATTATTGCATTTATTTCTTTTTCAATATATTAAAATTACCAAAAAAAGAAGAACTCCCTTAAAGTTTAAATTGATTGAAAAATTTAGTATAAAATAAGAAAACACAAGCCTTTGTCGGAAAAATATTTTTAATCAGAATAGATTCTTATTTTTTAAAAACAATTTTACTCAAAATCCTTAATAATAACACCATAATAATAACATAGTTAAACGCAAATATTCTGTAAAAAATAAAATAAGTGATTAAGCAAAATATCATAAAAAAAGCTACATAAGAGTGCAAGAATAAATATTTCACTGCACAAAAAAACATTATAGTCATTTCAACAATGAAATGCCAAGGACAGCAAAAACATACATTTTGTATCACTATTATTATTCAGTTCATTGATGCATGGGAAATTACGAAGTGATAGAAATTATTTATGTAAACAAAAGCATCTTTAAAAATAAAAAAAAATCAAAGCTATGTGTAGCAGAAATTAAACAAGAGATTTAAACGATGCGGTTAATAGAGACACGGTTAGAAACAAGGAACTATTCCAATCGCTTTTCTTTAAATAGATTTTCTTATTATTTCATCACCGATTTAACAGATACGCGATTCCTAAAGAAAGCATTTTGTTTTTTATGTTGATAAAAGATTTAAATCTTATTTCATTGTTCGTTTTTCTAATTTATTTAAAAAAAATTTTCATTCATGACATTTGTTGAGTAATTATCTGGTTTAAGTTTCCAGATATATCAGAAAATTGTGATTAGCAATCCTCTTCTTGTATTTAGATAACAAAAATTTGCATCGAAACTTTCATGGAAGAAAAGAAACTATTCAAGAAATATAATTGGAGTTTGAAGATTTCGTGACTGATTAACTGCATCCTATGCTTTTAACAGCGGGACCATATGACGACAAACATGTGAAAGAAACCAGCGGCTAAATACTAGCGTCTCAATCACAACGTCTATCCCTATGGGATGGGCGAATCCATCCCAAACCATACTTTCGACAGGTAGGGACGTTTGACCGAGATGGGCAGCAGGGATAAACGTTGTCTTTTAAATGTTGAGTTGTAGCTCAACAGCAAAGGTTGCGTAGGATAACAGGACTTACCTACGAAAAAAATAGATTCGCCCATCCAATCCACAATCGTGTTTTGCTTTAGCCGCTATTGTGAAAGAAATGCTGTTTATTTATATTTGTCTGAATGTCCGAGTTCGTCTTTCGTAATAATTTTGCTATATATTAACTTTTGAAGACATAAATATCAATTTTAATTTTAAATAAACAATCGAATAATTATTAAACATGTTAATTCCTGTTATTTTAAAACATTGTTCAAAATTTAAATTTTTGAGATTTCCTAATTTTACTCGACATGTAGCATCGTTTTTAGATCGTGAGTATTATTAATTTATTTTTTAAAACGTAGTCTCTGCTGTTAGTAAAAATAAAATTAAATCTAATAATTTTTTTTGGTAAGCTTTATTGAAAAATCTTCTTTTAGCTGCTTTGGGACTTTCCGAAGAACAGCTGCAAATTCAAAAAATCGCTCAGGAATTTGCTTCCAAAGAAATGTTTCCTAACATGGCTGAATGGGATGAAAAGGTATTTTATTTTTCTTATTGTAGGAAGAAATATGTGTATCTTAAAATGCAATGTACTAAAAATATTTCAGGGCTGATTTATTTAGGAAAAATGCGATTTTTTATCTGTCTTGGAGATTTGAAATTCTTTTGTATTTATATTTGTATCATTATTTGACTCTGAGAGAATAGTATAAACCCGCTTCGATTATTCTTTATAGTGTTTAAATTTCAGAAACAACAGGATTTTCTGAAATAGGTTTGTTCCTCTTTGTTTCATTTTTTTTTTTTGTAAGAAATTTGAATGTCTAAGTAATGCTCAATATATTTTCGTAATTTGAGCGTTTAAGTCTCAACTATGAATATGAATAATTATATATTTCTATCTATTTTTAAGCATTGAAATCGAATTGTAGATATAAATGTACTATTTATTTATTTATTTGCATTAAAGAAAGAAAAAGCCAAAAGTCCAGAAAATAAAAGTTAAAATGGCCTACATTTTAAAAAGCTGTAGTTTATAATTCTTATTCTATTTTATTTCTAATAGTAATTTAATTGATCTTATCTCTTGATTCCAACTCTGTGTTAGAGAGCACATTTCATTCCACTGATAATTCTCAGTTTAAGTTCATGCATTGCACGATAAAACTATTTTAATTAGATGTACAATTCAAAATTAAATGTGAATTTGCAAAGAAATTTATATTGATTATTCCTCTATAAATGAATCTGTTTAAAGGGGTGCATTTAAATAATCTAAATATTTGTACTAATTAATTTTTTTTTTCTGAACTGCCATAAAACTGCAGGCATGACAATATTTTGGCCTATCATTAGATTATGGGAAGTGTATTTATATTTGAATATTATTGTCTTTTGAGAAAAATTATATCTAAGAAATGTAAAAGTAAAATTATTTTTTAGTAGTCATATATTGTTAATAGGGTTTCAAATATATAGTGCATATATCTGTATGCATTAGAGGTATTTTAAAAAAAAATTTCATTAAGATAGGGGGGGGGGGAGCATGCATATGAATAATTTACTAAATATTATGATAGACAGATAATACCATTTCTTATAACTGAAACCTTCTGGTTTGCTTCCTTATAATATATGTAATTTATGACATAATACTTGGGTATTTCAAATTCTTATATCTTGCTAGATATTAAAGAAGTGCAGATTTATTATTTCAGTCATTAAATATTTGAGTTTTTACCTTACCTTTTTAATAAAAATATGTACCAAAGTAATCAATGTTTTTTGAAATTTAATTTATGAAAAAATTAATTAAAACAAACATGATGAATTCTTATGAAAGGTAGCAAAATCATTTAATAAATAATACATTAACATAGTATTTTACTTTCACTTTCTCATAAAATAATAACATATAAAAATTAATTGCTGTACTGATGGACTGATTTTGAAAATGTCAAATTCATAGAGTTAACTTCAAAAGGAAAAATGCTATCAAAATACAATAATCTGTCGAATATCAAATCAGCTGGACAGCTAGAATAGCAAAAGTGATAAATTAGTAAAAATCCAATTTCTAATTTTAATAGTAGAACTAGGTTGTACTGAAATATTTTAAAATTTACTAAAGTATACAGAATCTTATACTATATACAAAATATAATTAAAGCCTATTGTTTATACTAGACTAGAGTGCTAAATTTTATACAATGATTTGATTTCCCTTTAACTTTCCTAATTCACCCATCTGAAAACACTGGACTATAAGAAGTCTAGGTTGGTGTAGTGTCAATTTACTGAGAGCCTATCATGTAATTATTCTATATATCTTTTATTACATCATGTAACACTTCTGTATATCCTTTATTATATTAATCAAAGGAATAATGAATTCATTTATTAATTTGATTGATATACTAGTATAAAATCATTATAACTGAAAATAGGAGAGAGATATTTGTTCAGTTTTGAAACAACTCATTTAAAGGTAATATGTGTTTAAAATTATACATAAACTTTTTTATATAAAAGAAGTATAAAGACCAGACATGTGAGCTTGTGCACTGCCTGTTTGGAAATTATTCGATTGATCCTTTCTAATTTATTGAATGCATATTCTATTTTGAAGCTACATGTAGAGTATTTTGAGATAGTCTTCACAATTTTGAACCATGATAAATATGTATGATGACACTTGAACAGATATATGTTCTTCAGAGCTCCCACAACACTAAGAGGATATTGACATACATTTATGTATACTAGACCTATTATATTATACTAAAAGCAAAATTTTATTTACACAAATACACACAGCAAGTAAACTAGAATAAACAGTTTATTAACATTACCTATATAGAAATTTTATAAAATTCCCATTGTGTTGTTCTCTCTGTCTAGCAATGAAATTCTAATAGTGGCAGATTTGAATTTTGTTTTAGAAAGAACACTTGCTTATATTTGAAAGTTTTTAAGCCTAATTTTTATATATAGCTTGTAACTTTTTTAAAAAATAAAGTTATTTTCTTTTTTCCTGTTTAATGAATATATTTATTTGAAGAATTTACAACTAACTGCTTATTAAAAAATTTGAATATATTTAGAGGTAATTATATTTTTCTCAACTAATTTTATTTAGTTGTTCTTTGTTATGTTTGTCCCAAAATTTGTTGCCTCCCCCCTTCTTTTTAAATTACAAATAGTACTTCTAAAATTTTTAGTTTGTAATTGTCTTAATTTGTTAGCTAGTTTATATGAATTATTTCAAATTGTTAATGCAGTTCTATTTATTAATGAGTTAGAGCTGTAACCTAACATAACTTATCAGATGTAACTAGCGTAAAAAATATTATTGTTATGTTGGTCAAATTATTTTTTACTCTTTAAAATAACCTAGCTCTTATAAAATTACAAAAAAAGTTTTGCTAATATATTTTTAAAAATTAAACTTTTATTTTGTCAAAAATCAAAATAGTAGGACCAAGTGCAGCATAGAGGAAATGAAAGAGCCATGCTAGACAAAGTGAAGCAAAAAAGTTTAAAGGCGAAAAAAAAAAAAATAGTGCTTTAAAACCAGAAAAAAGGGGATGAAAAAAAACTTCAAAAAGGGAACCAAAATAATAAAACTGAGAAATAGAAAGATTAGAGCTAAAAGAGCCAGAGTTCTTTCTATAAAAACAACAACCAACTTTTAGAGAACAACATCAGATAAAGCAGTAAGAGAAGTTAAGAAGGCGTTGTCTTTTAATCCAAGGAAAAAGCAAGCAGTTGTGAAGAAATTGGGTACAAACATGCGACTTTATTTCATCTATTATGTCTGAGAAGAAGAATGGCCTTTTGAAAGATATCACTGAATGTGCAAAAACCTTTTTTATTTTCAAGGCAATTGTATCATGACAGTTTCCTGCAACAAAAATAAGTTTAATCCATTCGAAATATAGAGACCAATCAATTCTCCTTTGGATCAGCAAATTTGCTATTACTCATTTTGTGACAGTTTTTATGACAAAATGTGCAAGTGGAAAAGGAACAATATCAAAATTTCATTGACTTAATAGATTGCAACAAATATAATATTAATAGAATGAAATAAATTAAAGCAACTATCCATCACAAATTAGAAAATTCACTGAAAAAAAAATTGGATTTTGTGTTAAAACAAGTTTATATGAATCAGTGAAGCAAACAAAAATTAGAAGAAAATATTTTTGACACCAACTATTTCAATAAAATACTGATTTTGCAATTAACAATCCTCTTGAAGCATATTCATTGTATGTTTTATCAAGCAAAAGAGTTTTAAAAAAAAAAGCTAACAGATAGTTTTATATATGTCAATGCAGATTTACTTCTTCCAAACTTATGAAATAAAATACCATAATGAAGCCATGACTGCCTTTTGGAAGATAAATCAAGACAATCGGTGATAATATAGCTGTAATAATATATTTCAAATGTGCTGCTGATGAAAATTTAGAAATGAAATCTCATGCAGATATATCTTATTGCTGTACATTTTTGCCCCTGTAAAAATGTTCAATCAATAAATAATTGAATTCATTTGAAACCAACAAATCATTGAAAACTTGTTTTGTCAGGACCTATTGAATCAAGTGGAAATTTGCCATTATCCATCAAATATGATACTAGAAAGGTTACTACTGCCCTCTATAAAAAAAAAAATTAAGAAATAGCTTCATTTATATTAAAATTTATTTATATCAATCCTTCATTTTTAAACATTTTTTTTTTTACTGATAGTCCAACTGTTATGTTAGACACACCATTGAAATAATAAGAATATCAATAAATAATTATTATTGATTGTTAATCAATCCAAAACTGTCTTGTTACAAACTTAACATTTCCATGTATTGTTATTATTATTATTACAGATTTTTTTATTATTAAAATTTTAAAAATGTAGTGCTAAATTTAAACTATTTTTTAATGTGGTAAATTTAATTTAATTTGTTTAAATCATTAGCTTTTAAAATAATTTCTTCATAGATAAGTTTCATTGATAATGTCACATGAAATATATGGGTAATAAGTTTTCCTAAAGATTATTTAGGAATATTTTGTCATTACAGCTTGTTAAGGGTGCCGTATACACGCCACCTACAATTTTCAAACGTAATGTTATCCTATGGAGAAATATTTTAAGTCTATTAAGTTTGCTATTGCGGTTTCTTTCTTATGAAGTCAACTGCAGTCAGTAGAAGGAATAAAAACACAGGCTTCTGCCAAAGGAATTTTTTCTCGGACTTCTCAAAGTATTTTTAAATATTTATTAAAAGTCGCAAAACTTCAACTTCGCACATTTAAATAATTCTATAATTTTTTTATCGTAAATAAAATAAAAATAGCAAAATAGCAGCATCAGTATTGGTATCTTCTTTCCGATGCATATTTTATTTTTTTTAAAAAAATGTGTAAAAGCAGTATTTTAGTCCTAAGATTGGAAAAATAATTTGCACTCCCCTCCAATGCTCCTTTAACCCCTCCCATTCGCGGAGGAATACACTATAAACCCACCCTTTGCAATCTGATTTATTATCTGGTCTTCACTAGGTCTTAAAATCTCCCCCTCAGCATTATCTTCTTTCTGCCTTTCTTTCTTTTTATTTTGTTTACCATCACAGCTGTGGTCTTCACAATCCATGCTTGTTTCTGCGAATGCTATCGCATTCTTGGAAACAAATTTAGTAGACTATTTTTAAGTATATGATTATATCTATCTGTAAATTTGCAAATCGTTTATTTTTCTTCCTCACTTGTTTGAAATATTGAGGGAAAATTAACGGAATATGGATTATCGAAGAAAAAAATAGCAATAAAAGCAAAAAAAATCCCATTCTGGAAATTAAACAAAGATGGAACAACAATTGTAGATAAAAACCATAAGTATTATTTTCAAGTGCAGGGCCAGCTGCATATTACACAAAGATGCTTTTGTTTATTTGCAATGCGGGCGAAGAAGGGGCAAAAAACAAAGAAAATAATTCATGATTCAATATTTTGGCAACAAAAAATGGAGAAAAAATTGACCTTCTTTTATTTTGACTGTTTGTTGCCAGAACTTGTTGATCCCAGATATCCGAGATCGATGAAAATTCGGGATCCTTCTGCTATTATAGAGGCCCAAAAGAAAAAAAAAGGAGAAAACAAAATAAGAATGTTTCTGAAGCTTTTTGTTCTCTGGTCACTTTTATAACAGTACTTTTGTATATAATTCGTTGCTATTTTGCCTACGTTTTTTTTTAATCAGTGTTTTATATATTTGATATTGTACATAGCCTTTATCTTATTTATATATTTTGCAATAAATGATAATAAATATTATTCTAAATGGAAAAGTAATATTGATTTTATCAGAAAAATAATTACAGGAATTAAATTCATTTAAAGGGTGGTAACATATAAAAAAATCTATATTATCTTTTATTTACTAATATTTGAATATTATCATATTTCTGAATGAATTTTCTTCAAAATCACTATAATCTTTTCTCATAAAAGGAAATATATGTGTATGTATGTATATTACATTTGTTCACTAAGCAATATCTTTATCAAATTTTTTTTTAAAAACGTGTGAAATAATATTTTTTTTTTTGCTTGCTTGTTAACGATTAATACAATTTAATAGCTTTATTTTATGTTTCTGGTTGTGATTTTGCTAATATTTATCAAGTTACGAGCAACTCCGTGCAAGTACTGCTAATTATATTAGTGGTTTGGGAGCTATTTCAGAAATCTTAATCCTCCAAGTGGCAAAACCCGTCTTAAGACGGAATCTATTCTCCCTTCAAAACGGCGGACCCATCTATAGACGGAAACAAAAACTCCCTTAAAACTGTCACGGCCCGTATTCTTACGGGTTGCGGTTTTTCCCTTCCCCCAATCTCAAGCTGTGCGATAATGAGAAGGGAATGTGAGATAAGGAAAAGTGAATCGTTATCAATGGAAGATATGATTGAATTCTTCCTGCTCGCGTCCATTTATGCATTTTAAAATCTCGCTTATGTTCTGAGCCGTTACTTTTAAGATTTTGAGATAATAAATACGTAGCCAAAATTAGTTTAAATAAAGGGAATAAAATTGAACGTATGAAAATATATACCTGGAATGAATAAATATACGTATTATTAGTAATAATTTGATCGATAAGATCTTAAAGCTTTGTAGCATAAGAAAATATTTTATCTAAAAATATATATAATTAAAATTTGACAAGTTTCTCTTTTATAGCGTGCTTTCATTTAAGGATTGCTTATGCAATTTATTTTTCAAAATAAGACACTAAACTTATGTACAGAATTTACTTAACGAACGAAACTTTTTAATTTTTAATGAATTTTTTTTAGTTTTCATTAATAAGTGTATTTAAAAACGGGGAGATATATATCACCAATATATTAAAGTGGGATTTTTCGGAAAGATAAGCATTCATTATATTAAATCCTTACTTTTATAATGTAATAATCTATATATGAAAATTGAATATTTGTTTAATTCTTTAAATCTTATAGAATTTCACACTCCTTGGCGAATTCGAACAAAAATGTAAGCATTGTAGATATACAAGTTTAATTGTTTTTATATTTTTCTCTGGTTTTAAATAATATTTTCAAAGTTAGTATAAGCGCAGTTTTTAAAGGTTCTATTTTTTTTATTTTTTTTTTCGAAATATTAATCTTATTTCACTGCTGAATCCCATATACATCGAGCGGTTTTCTTAATGTTAAACTAGTTTCTTCTGACATTTTTACTTATACATTTAATGTTGAGTAATTTAATCCGCGTGAAAGTAAATGAATAAGTGATCTAATAGTGAGCATTTTTTGCTATTTTAATTAAAGTGAAATAATTACATTATGTTTTTTTGAAATGTTGCCATTTTTTTACCTCCTTGATCTAATTTTAGCTCTTATCTTAGCATTTAAAAAAATTTAATGCGTACAGCTGACATTTAGACTATTTTCTTCTCCTTTTTGTCCAGTTTGAGTTCACTGGATTTGATTTTAATTTATTTATCAAGTTTGTTAGTTTTTATTTCCTAATATGCCAAATGAAGAAACTAAAATGCTCGTTTAGTTTCCCAAAGCTTTAAAGAGGTAATTAATTATTGTTAATTAGGGCTAAGTTTTCTAAATATTCTAAAGAAATTGAATATAAAAATAGAAAATTTTAAATAAAAAATCTATATATTTTCTTTCTTTTTCACAAACAATAAACGCAGGCGAGGTATTTTATATATACTAGTTTGTTTATGTAAAATTGATGTATCTTGTTCTGACATTTTGGCTTAATTTTCCTGTTCGCTCCTGTTTTTATTGTCATCTGATATGCGTTCTTGTACAATAATCATCTGGCATGCAAATGGGAAAATAATTCTTCAAACTATCACATGCTTTGAAATCGCATATCAAACTTCAATCACTTAACATTTTCTCATAGTTTCTTTATCTTTGTTCCCACGATTAAAAACCTTAAAAACAATTATTGTTTAGCTTAAGGTTTAAAAAAAAAAGTCGTTTAGATTTCGAACAGTGTGAGAACAAATTCGATTTAAATCGGCTTGTCAAGAAAAATGTTCGAAAAGATATTGTCAGATGAGCATCTGATAGATTGTCCCCTAACGTTTCACCACAAAGTACGTCGTTAATGGTAAAAACCACAGATGTTATTACAAGAAGTATTTCCTTATAATTATCAACTCGTCCTAAAGAGGAGTAAGGGAAAGAGCAATTCACAATTTTCTGGAAATGGAACCTTATCTTACGCAGTGCCCTGATAGTAAACCTAAAGATGACTCATAACAAAAAAGGCTTTAATTTAAGAATCAATAATAAATGTTTGCAAAATCTCTCACTCAGTAAGAACATCCTAAGCATCCTTTCATTGTAAAAAGTTAACAAAAAGATTAAAAGAAAAGCGATATCTATGCAATATCCCTCTTGACAATATTCAAAATATAAACTATTCAGCAACAATTAAAATACACAAAAATCCACAAAAACCATAAAAAAAAATTATTCCAATATACTAAAAAAGTGTAACACTAAAACAAGTTATTTTCTATCTCTGGAATAAGAAAAATTCGGAAACACCCACATTTCAAGTAATTTGAAATTTTTTATTCTTAATAACCTTTAGCCTCACATTTTCATTTTTTTAAAACAGAACTCGTTTGAACGAGAGTGCCAGATACGCAGGAATATTTCTACTAAATTAGTGAATATGTCTACTTATAATGAAAATGAGTATTCGAATTGGCGATCAAACTGTTTGTCCTAGGGCGAACTTCATCCGTATATAATTTGGAACTGGGAATGTACACCTCGGGAGGAAATTACCAAATATTTTAATTAAAATTTTTGTTAATTAAAAATTAAATAAAATTTTAACATTCATCCGCAATAAAATCCGAAAATATTTCAACACAATTTATACAATGTACAGTTTTATTTATACAGTGGCTCCCAAAAGTGTTCGTACACTAAAGAAATTTGCAGAAATTGTGTTCTATACTTCTTAATAAAGCATTTTATTAGTTGGTTTTTTTTAAATTAGCATCTTTAAATAGTTCTTAATAAAACTAAAGAAATATTTTTATAAAAAATCAAGTAGTATTGTTCTAAAAAATAAATAAATAAAAAATGTCACAAAATTAGAACACAAAAGTCTTCGTACATCCAAACATTATTTATTTAAATTCATAATAAAAATATCTTTTGCGGCTTATTTTTCTTCTAATTGAAAAATACACTAAAATCGTTTGATTTCAGTATTTAATATCACAATTATTTATTCTATTTACTTTATTCTTAGATATAACGCGCATTCGTAAAGAAACGAGTTTAGACGTAAGAAAATTAATTATATTTCATTTTAAAGCTGGAAAATCAATTAGAGGCATTGCAACTATAACTAATCTACATCATTCAACGGTGCAAAGCATAATAAAACGTTACAGAGAGGGAAAAAGGATTGCAAACAAGCCTCGTAATGGTCGCCCTCAAATTCTGTCAGCTAGAAGTCAAAGAAATATTGTGAGTAAATTTCTAAAAAATCCACGTCTGAGTGCAATAAAGTTTACTTCACAATATAATGAATCAAATGGAATTTCTATTTCCTGTGAAACTATTCGTAGAATTCTTCGGAATGCTGGTATACATGGCCGCTCTGCAAGAAGAAAATTCTTTGTAAGTCAGAATAACAGAATTGCTAGGCTTAAATTTGCCAAATCTATGATAAATCAGCCAGAGAGCTATTGGAATCGTGTCTTATTTGCAGATGAAAGTAAGTTTAACATCTTTAGGTCGGATGGGAGAATCATCGTATGGAGGAAAAAAAACGAAGAACTTAATTCCAAGAATTTAGTAGGAACAGTAAAACATGGCGGTGTCATGGTTTGGGGGTGTATGTCAGCAGCTGGAGTAGGCAATTTAGTATTCATTGATAGTATAATGGATCATAGAGTTTATATAAATATACTCAATAATAATTTAAAAGTGTCAGCACAAAATTTGGGCATTTTAAACAACTTTGTGTATTATCAAGACAACGATCCTAAGAACACGACCATGAATGTTCGTCTTTTTTGCCTCTATCATTGCCCTCAAACAATTAAAACACCAGCTCAATCACCTGATTTAAACCTTATAGAGCATATTTGGAAAGAATTAGAGGTGCGAATAAGAAGTCACGACATTAAATCGAAAATTCAACTTAAAGCAGTAATGATCGAAGAATGGAACAAGATCGGTTCAGAAGTAACCGACCGTTTAGTTAAATCTATGCCCAAACGTTTAAAAGCTGTTATAAAGAATAAAGGATATCCTACTAAGTACTAAACATTTGCAAAAATTTTGAAAATTTCATATTTAGTGATGTTTTTGTAAAGTGTATGATCACTTTTGTGTCCTATTTTTGTGCAATTTTATTTATTTTCATTTTTAAAAAAATAATTTGCATCGTGATTAAAATTTATTCTTCA
>JAPMOR010046164.1:322227-461815 GCA_026543865.1 Argiope aurantia | reverse complement strand
AAAAAAAATTTAAATTATTATTCATGACTTAATTTTAATTTTTCTGGTGGATAATATGTTCTTAATTTTGATACGTGGACAATATCAGTAGCTTTGTTTGTTAATGCATTTGGTTTAGTTATTTCATAATTTACATCTGAAATTTTAGTTATTATTTCATATGGACCTGAAAATACTGGAGATAATTTTCTACGATTGGGGTAATTAAATTCCTCATACATTACAATGTCACCAGGTTTGAATGGAGAATCTATAAATCTAGTATCATATCTTATTTTATTTTTATCATGATATTTTATTGTATTATCTTTAGCTAATTTCCTGGCTTCTTCTACTGGAGGATAGAATTGATTTTGAGTTAAGGGAGGAGGATAAGGTAAAGTGCCAAATAACAAATATGCAGGAGGAAATTTTGTAACTGAATGGGGTGTTAAATTATATTCATTGATTACTTGTTCTAAAAGTTTAGTCCAAGGAATTTTAGTAGGAGAAGAATTGACCTTACACTTTAATTTAGTTACTATTGATTGGTTAACTCTTTCACATTTCCCATTAGTTTGTGGATGATGTGAAGATGTTAACAGATGCTTGACACTGTAATTTCTGAGGAAATGTTTAAATTTAGATGAGGTAAAAGCACCATTTCTATCAGTTAATAATTTGGAAGGAACCTGAATTTGGAAAACTTGCTTTAATATATTAATATAAGTTTCAGAATTTTCATTTTTGGAAGGGAAGGCCCAAACATATCTAGTTGCATGATCAATTACTATATGAAGAAATTTTTTAGTTGAATTATAATAGTTAAATCCACCAACAGTATCGACAGAAAGACATTCAAAAGGACGATCTGTGGGGGGCACGGCCTGTAAAAGGCCAAATCTTTTTTGCTTTTTCTTTTTATTTAATTGACAAATATCACAATGTTTAACAAAATGTGCAATATCTTTAGTAATATGGGGCCAATAATACTGAGGAGTAATTAAATTTATCATTTTTTGAGTGCCTGGATGCCCAAATTGTTCATGAGCTGTTTGCAAAACTTTTCTCCTAAGAGAAAAAGGTACAACTATTTTAAATAAATTTTTCTTTTTAACTACAAGTACATCATTAATATTTTTATATTTAGTATTATCTAAATTGTCTAAATTTTGATAGTGTTTTATCTCATCTAATTCCAATAAATGCACAGAATGTTGGAGATATTGAGCAGTAGGATGCCTTGATAACATATCTGCTTCAACATTAGCTGTTCCTTTTAAATATTTAACTTCATAATCAAACATACTTAATTTTAAAGACCAACGAAATAATCTTCCCCTTAAATTTTTTACATTTTTAAGCCAAACAAGAGCAGCATGATCAGTATGAATTATGAATTTTTTCCCATGTAAATAATAATAAAATTTATCAAGAGCATCTACTATTGCTAAACATTCCAACTCAGTTATACAATAATTTTTTTCATAAGATCGTAAAGTTCTTGAATGATAAGATACAGGATGTAATTTACCAGAACAGTCGGGCTGTTTTAGAACAGCTCCAATGGCTACCTGAGATGCATCACAAAAAACATGAAGAGGTAAATTAGGATTATACAGTTGTAATACTGGTTTAGTAATCAATTTATTTTTTAACATATCGAAAGCTTTTTGACAGTCTTCTGTCCATTGCCATGGTGTATCTTTTTTAAGAAGATTATTTAAGGGTTCTCTTATTTTAGCATAAGTATCAATAAACTTATTATAAACATTTACAGAGCCAAGAAAACCTTGAAGTTGCTTGACATTTTTTGGAGGTTGTAATTTTTTAATACTTTCAATATTATGATTATCAGGAGAAATGCATCCTTCTTTGACTTCATACCCCAAGAAATTAATTTTGTCTTGAGCAAACACACATTTAGAAAATTTTAATTTAATGTTTTCTTTTTCACACATTTGAAAAATCTGTTTTAAATGATCATAGTGTTCCTCTAATGAATTAGAGAAAACTACTATGTCATCAAAATAGTGATATGCAAAATTTGAAAATTTATGTTTATTTAAAATTCTACGAATAGTTCTATTGAATATTGCAGGTGCATTTTTAAAGCCAAAAGGTAGGACTTGAAATTCATATAAACCTTCAGTAGTTACAAATGCCAATTTATGTTTATCTTGTTCATGCAAGGGTATGTGCCAATATCCAGATGCAAGATCCAAAGTTGAAAAAACTTTAGCAGTACTTAATTTATCTAATAAGGTATCTATTCTAGGGAGAGGCTCTGCCTCAGATTTGCAAAAGGAATTAATTTTACGATAATCAATACAAAGACGACTTTTTCTATTTTCATCTCTTTTATATGCTAATGTTACAGGAGAGGAATAGTTACTAGTAGATTCTTTTATTAAACCTGCATCTAACAAATTTTTAATTTGCTTATTTATTTCAATTTCATCAGTAGCAGAGGTTCTATAAGCCCTTTGTGAAACTGGTAAATCAGATGTTAAATTTATTCTAGGGGGTTCCATTCTTATTTTACCAACATCATATTTATTTTTTGCAAACACATGAGAATATTCTGACACCAGAGATAACACAGGTCCAGATAGTTTATTTACAGTCAGAGGTGGGAAAATTTCCTCTGAGGTATTCACTACCTTGACCTTATTATCACTAGTGTTATTATTTTCAACAATATGTAAAGACATATAATTATTATTGGTATGCAAATTGGTAATAATTTTTCCATTTTGAAATATTTTATTTTTGTCACAATCTATAATTAATTTATATAAACTACAATCTGGCAGTCCTAAAATGATATATGGTAAAGGATTGTCCATAATATATAAGTTGATTTTCTTATTTATTTGGCCAATTTTTAAATATATGTCACAAATTTGGGTTAATTGGAACGTTCCATGAGCTTGTTTGACTCTAATAGGTTTTATATTTTTTCTTGTCAAGTTAAGTTTTTTTACAATATCAGCAGATATAATTGAAAGAGTGGATCCTGTGTCAATAACAATATTTATATTACTATAAGGATTATAAACATTGTCCAAGTTAGCTAGACTTGGTAAAGTTGAGATGTGTCCGGACACTAATAATTGTCAGTATGCTGGGCCAGGGGCCTCATTAGAATTTTTTCTTGTTCCAGGAATTTGAGAACAGCCAAGAGGAACTTCTGTGCACGGGGAAGTTAAATTGGCTGTCATTGGAACATTTGTCATAATTTGGGGTTGATGAAAAGGACATAGTTGGATCCAATGATAAGCATTTGGAATATCTTTTTGCATACAAATTCTACATGGAGAAGGTGGTAATCTTTGTTGAAAATGCAAATTATGATTATAGTTATTGTAATTATTGGGACGTGGCCTTATTGAATTATGATAATTTTGTCTAAAATTATTGGGAGCTCGAGGAGTAAAAGAATTTTGAAATCTATAATTAAAATTATGCCTAGGTGCAAAAGGTGCTGGTTGCCTTATTCTGATTTTAGTTTCATTACACCTGCCTGGTTTTGGTTCTGAAGATTCTTCCATCTTTAATAGTTTAGTTGTTATTGTAAGCCATTCTGTAGGGATATTAGGAGCTTTTATGCTAACTAATTGCTTTAGTTGAATTGGCAGGCCATCAGTAAGACCTTCTAAAATTAGTTGGGGATTAAGGCCTTACTGTCTGCCATAATTTAATTTTTGATGGAAATAATCAACTAATTTAGCATTTTTTGAATTAAATTTCAACTGTGAAAAGTCAGAAAAATTAACAATATTGGGTTGAATAAATTGTTCAGTTAATATACAACATAAATCATCAAAATTATCAATATTTAAACAACTATTTATATAATGTGTTAAGGCTGACCCTTTTAGAAATTTAGCAATATTTTTAATTTTCCACAAATCATTTTTGTTATTTTCTTGACAAATTTTGTTAAAATATCCCAACCATAAATCCATCTTCATCCCATTTTCGGGATCAAAAGGGATTATGGAGGGTTCTTGGGATATTTGTTCATTTTCTTTTTTATCAATTTTAACTTCTGAACCTTGAGAATTAGATACATTTGTTTTATCTTGGTCAGTCATTTTTCCAGATCTTAACATTCAAGTATATTTCAAATAAAAAACATTATAAATTTAAGCATAAAATTTTAAAAAATAGATTTGATAAAAGACTAAAAATTCAATATTTTAAATAATACTATAAAAATATAACTTGCAATAATTCTAAAATTCAAAAATGAAAATCAAAAGAAAAGAAAAACACAAACATAAATCTTGATTTTCACCGTTCAGTGGGAAACACTAAACACTTTTTTGATAAATTATCACTTTTTTAATTAATCACAAAATGCAATTTTGAGCACTGAAACTGGAGATTATGGCAGGTGACAGAAAACTATTTTTATATTGAGATGATAATATAACACACAAGTGATATTTTCGAAATCTGGTTGATTCACTTTAGCACTGGAGACCACTGGCGAGTAAAGCAGGCGATTATTATTGTGATAATGATATAATAAGGAAATGATGTTGATATCGGAATTATTCAGCACAAGTAAGGAGCCAGAAATTTTTTTATGATGACAAGGAGAATCAACTCCTTGAAGATATAAGGAGCACGCACATGACGAAATGGAGCACAAACACAAGGGCATTAAGCAGCAGTGGCGGATGAAGTCGCAGGTTAGGCATGGTACCATCGACGATGCGGTAACATGACGGAATGCCGGAGATTCAACGGGAACTGGACCGGACCCTGGACTACGGTTTGCATGAAACGATGTGGCCAGAGGCAGCCGAGGGAGACGGCGATGAAAGAACTTCGCCACGGAAACATCGCAGCTGGCGAACCTGGACCGAAGCAGTCATCTTTGGAGCACAGCGAGCGCAATGCAACGTTGGAGTCTCACCCGTCGATTTAATTTTAATTAATTTGACAATTTTTCACAGGAAACTATCCTTGTCGACTTTTTAATATGTAACATTATTTGTTGTGAAGCAGAAATGCAGTTTGAAGACAGTGAAGAGACTTGCTATTTCGCGACGTCGTTTTATTTCATTTTTTAAGAAGCAGGCATATGTACAAGCGATGAGCACACAGGACGACACAGAGAGGAATGAGGAAAAAGCTCTTGGACATTTTATCCCTGGTCTTATATAATCTATGATTTTGATAGGGAAAACATTTCTTCATAGCGCTAATATATTAATAAGACTGATAGGGATTTCTGACGCATGTCAATCACATGTAAGGGAAAAAAAGGGATCTTTTTTTAAAAAGAATGTGCTTACTGGACAGTTTTTTACCCCTTCACACCGAGCGTGGAAAGTTCGACTTTTAGCTGAGTCAGTAATTTAACAAAGCTTCTCTTGAATTAATTAAGTAGAGACAGTGGAATTGGATCACGAAATAAGAGAATATTTTAGAATAAAGTTACTATGGGCTAAATGAAGATAAAATCTTGAAAATTAATTAAATTGAAATTAGAGTTAAAATATCATTATATATATATATATTTGAAATATACTAAATTATTTTTGATTAATTTAAAGTTGGAAAATTATATGGCATAAAATTTCGCATCATTGATAAAAAAAAAAATTTGAATTCACAATTAACGTTGAAATTATTTTTCTACTGCGATATTTTCGAATGAACTTTAAAATTTTAATAATTTTTATTAACCCTTTAAAGGGTTTTCTTTTCCTAGTCATGGTGGAGTAAAATGCTTTTAGAATTGAGATTGGCCTAGGAAAAGAGATTCACTTATTAGATAAATTTAATCTGATTTATTAATTACATTTTTCAATTAATAATTAAGAAACAGTTCAAGACACATAATTTTATTTGAGATAAACAAATGAAGCCTCTTTGTCTCACTGAAAAATTCGTAAGAATTTATGCCAACTTACATAATTTTATTCAAAGATTAATGAACTTGGTGATGAGCGTAATTTCCATGCCCTTAGAAAGATTAAATTAAAATTTTAAAGAAATGAGTTCCACTGTCCAACGTATGTAGGTGCTGATTTTGGTAATTCTATTTCAAACTGTGAAGTCTGAAGATCAGCAAAACAAACAGACAAATAATAGTGCACACGCTCATCCATCTTTATTATTAACAGAGACAAATGTTTGTGCGTTTTGGCACTCTTTTAGAGCTTACATATTTATCTCAGTGGAATATACATCTAAGAAAAATAAACTGTGCATTGTAGAGATCATTGTTTTACTACTTCTGAAACATTTTTAAAAATTATTAATTAAAAATTAAATGGGATTTTGATGATTTTTTTTTATTACAATCATTACAGTATAAGAAGGATTTTTTTTTATCATCTTAAAATTCAAAAAATTACTTTTTCAATGATTCATTTGTGTTGAACTTTTTTTTTTATTTATTTGCAATAAATTCAAGAGCATATATTAAGCCTTTTTAACAACAGCAAATTTCACTGATATAAAATAATTCAAGCCGTTTGCATTATTGCTACCCTTTTTTTTTTTTCTATTGTTCAAGATGAAGTTACGAAGACATGGCTTATATTTCCATAATTAGTAAATTTCTGTTAAAGCGTGCTTTTAATATACTTTTAGAATTTTTTTTTGTAATTGAACAAAAGTTTAATTTTACAACTGAGCATCGAAAAACATTTTCAACTTTGCATTCATTTTTAAATTATCTGCTCTATCTTGTAACATAATTAAAAATATAACAATATATGATTGTTTTTATAACTTGAAAATTACATTATTATTATAATAAGCTGAATTGTAGTTGAATCAGAGAAATTTTCACTGAATAAGATATATGATAGATCATCTGAAACATTTCAAAAATTAAAAAGAAATATTCAGTAATATACATAAAACTTTATTGCTGAATGATTCTATTCCCCGAATTTAGAAATTTAATAAGCCTGATTGGTTTCAACAAAACAGGTTTTGCATTAATTGAAGTTTATTCACTCCCGTTTTAAATTAAGGATTTACTGTCGTGTAGCTGATAGAAAATTCAAAAATTATGTAGTATAGAATGGTGAATGGCGTCTGAAACAGTAGGAGTTATATGACTATCAAAATTTAAAATTCTCAGATGTTTTGCTTAAGAAACCATTTAATTAAAAATTTTATATTGACCAGCCACCTCGACACATGTGTTGGTCGCCAAAAGCAGCTAGGAAGAAATGAGTAAAAAAAGACCAATGCAACTGCATCTGCAAAGCTTTTAAATTCAGAATTTTTTTTAATGATTCGTTTACCCCACGATATGTCGTTATCCGATTGCAAAATAGTGAGGGCTTTGATTCTAACCCGAATAACTTAAAGTTGAAATTTTCTTTTTAAATTGTAATTTATTTTAAAATGGTTCT
This sequence comes from Argiope aurantia, assembly GCA_026543865.1. NCBI lineage: Eukaryota > Metazoa > Arthropoda > Arachnida > Araneae > Araneidae > Argiope > Argiope aurantia. Next base: position 454,442 of record JAPMOR010046164.1, on the reverse strand, counting down.
TAATATTCTGTGGGAGCTTTCTTTAGAAGCATTCGAAAAATTCCAGTTGCAAATTGTTAATTATAAGTCTAAATAACCTGTATTATTTAAGTCATTTTTCCAGGCCAAATTTGTATCATGGATATTACAAAGAAATATTTTGACAATTACTTTTATGTGTTGCAGTCATAAGGTGCATCAGCTGCATAATCCAGTTATTTCAGCATTACTGAATTATTGTAAAATATATTTAATTTCAAAATTTTAATCATGCAGATAAACACCAAAAACCGATATCTCGGAAATTGAAATATGGTATGAAATTCCATAATTATACAATAATTTTCTAAATACTGAAGAAGCAAATTTATAATTTGATGTTACTTATCGCAATTAATGTTTTAAACGCTCATTTTAAAATATGAAAATACATTGGCAATGCGCTGAGAGGATTTTTTTTTTCAAGAATTAAATCGATTGTGCGTAATTTCGAGAAATAATTTCACAGTAAGAGGGGATTAAAAATTTTGAGAAACATATTACAATGAAAAAAAAATAATAGACGAACACTTTCAATTTATAAAAATTAGATACTTATCAAATTAGACATAACAATAATTTATTCTTAACGTAAATTTTATGCGGTATTTTATAAAATAATCGAAAAACCTCAACAAAAAAAAAACTCACATTTTTTGCATTTTTAATCTATGTTATTGCAGCTCTCTTCTTAACCACTAAAAGAAAAATTTTAAATCTATATTAACATTTCTGTACCAATATATTTTACTATTGATCTTTCCTCCTATTCATGCATCTACATTGCTTATGTTTGGATAATGAGAAAATAATTGCTTAATGGAACAAGGAAATGCCCTTAATGTAATCAATTATTGGATGTATAAGAATCAATGCTAGTGAAATGAATTATATTAGATAAGAATATAATCTGTAATGCGCATAAACAATGCTGAATGAGAAAGGTTTTGTATTAGTTGAACTTTAAATACTTTCGTTTTTCAAGTTCCTATTTTAGTTGAGATTATTGAAAATTAGAAAGATGCATTGCACAAAATGTGGAACAGTATAAGTTTTTTAAACTAGGAGTAAATGTTGCATGTCTATCGAATTTGAAGTTAAATATACACTTATGAGTAAGCTATCAAAAGCAAGCTAAGTTAATTTTAGCAATCATAAATCTGGATTATAAAAATTATCTAAAACTAAGTTGATCACTGCTTTCATAAAAACTTTTTCTTATATGACAAAGAAATAATGTTTTTTAATGTGTATTGGCATTTGTGTTACAATATATTTTACAACTATTTTTCTTCCAGTTCATGGTTATATACAAGTAATCATAATTTCTATTTTGAACGAAGCAACATTTCTAAGTTTTTTAATTGAATCTCACTAAACATTTTTTAAAATTTTAGTTACTTACAAAAAAAAAAAAAAAATGGCTGATAAGCCTTTAGGAATGCGAAACAGTTTTGACTTATTTCGGATGTTAGAGAAATGTTTGCGGTCGCTTTACTCTTTTCTTTGTTAAATGCAGGTGACCATATTATACATATTGTGAAATATTAAAAGAATTGTATAGAAATTAGACTTAATTTTTTTTTAAAAATTGTAACCCTTTTTTTTTAATCTTCATATTAATTAAGTAAAAATTATTACAAAGCCAAGATGAATTTTCAGATTGAAACATTCCAGAATTCTGATACGAAATCCTGGCTAAGAGGATGAATGGTGATATTGGCAAAATTCAATAAATAAATAAAACAAAAGAAAAGAAAAAATCATTCAATTAATGGTTTAAAAATTTCGAAAACCAGGAGACACTTAATCTAATATATGCATTTTACAATTTAATTTATTATTTATTTCTTCCAATTTATGCACATTATCATATTAAGTTGGTTATATTCCACATTTAAAAAAGCTAATTAATAGAATTTATCCTAACATTATTTTCAAAATAACTATATTTACTTTTTCTTTTTAATATGGTACAAATGGGTCATTTAATTAAAATTTAGGATATTCTCTTTTTTGCGAAAATAAGGCAGAAATTAGGAACATCCCAGCTACACAGAAACACCAGGTCATATCAAATACGTTACAGGAGTTGAAAAATTCACCTTAATTTTGTTCGTTTCCTTCCTCATGTAAGTTTATTTAATATTTTTTAAATAAATAATTTACTTATAAAATTTTAAAGAAAATTTAGGGACATTTTATTAAAATTCGCTGTAGGTACTAAAACTATTGAGAGAAAGAATTGAACCCATTCTTTGGGGGTGAGTTCGAGGTCTTACATTTTTATAGGCACATAGATCTTGCCCGATCCTCCTGTATTGAAAAATTAATGAACGCAATTATTGTTAAAAATGAAGTCGTGTCAAACGAAATACTATAAAAATTAAATTATTCAATTACTCCTTCTAAATTTCAGGATTCTCTAATATTTATTAACATAATTATGAAGAGCAATTAAATGTCCCAAAATCGAAGTACTTCGATAATTAATCAGTGCTGAGTTCTGAATTCCAAGAGTCCTTCTAACATTCACGCTGCCCTCGGTACAATTTTCTGTGCAAGCAGAGAAAATCTAAAATATCCAAGAGTATCTTTTCCAAACAAGTTTGGGGGCTCATTAACCCCACCAAACCCCTCTTGTGATGTACAAAGACAGTGTCGGTTTTCGAAAAAGAGTATGGGAAAGTTTTATTGGGACCAGTTCGGTGGGTCGGTTGACCTTCTGAGTGTCACACTCTTCACACAGCAATATCTCCTATGGACTAGGAATTCGTTTTTTGTTGGGTGTTATTCGGCTTGTCAATCAAACCTTTTAAGCCTCTTCCGTCATTAGTTTGGTCACCGCCTTATCCCCCCCATCGATAGGTGGCGCTTTCGTCGACACCGGGTTTCTTTCTCTGTATGTGGCACTCTTAAAAAAAAATTTTTTTAATGTAATGATAGTCACAATGGAATGACCCTCCATTAGGTCTATCTGGCCCACTTCTTGCTCTCTGAAGTTCATACCCTATGGGCGATGTTTTACGTTTATTCATTAGATTTTATGGTCCTTTTCTTTAATGCAAATTTTAGTTTCCAGCTTTATTTTACGAAATTTTAATTGATGTCATTTGCTTGTAACATCTCGAATGTCAAACTTATCACCATGTCTTTTAAAGAAAAGAGCGACATTAAAAGAATGTTTTGGAAAAATTCTTTGAAGATCTTGAGGATATTGATAAGGTCATCGTAACATCCATGCTCAAATATAACGCAGCAGACCCAAGAGATTGGTGTGTACTTCCCACTCAATAAAAAACTAGACCTTTACAGATATATAGATAGTTAAATTATCTCCTTCTCTTTTCGTATTTCACCATATACGAAATTACAAGTAACGTCTTTGCTATAATTTCGGAATTTAAGTAAAAAATGAATTATAAGTAGCTGGAAATTCTCGAATTCAGATCATTAGTTTTCACCAAAGACTTTGATATGCTGCTTTAATACATTAAATACAGTTAATGTGTTGAGTCCACATACTGTTTTAGCAAGCTTACAGCTAAAAATATTTTTTTTAAAGACATCCTTTTCTCTCTCTGTTTGCTTACAAACTAAATTTGGAAAAATTATCAGTGCACATAATTCTTGTAAAATATTTGTCCAGAAATCATCTCTTACATATTCATTAATGATTGGCATGAATTTCTCATTGCAATTTATTATGACCCCTTCATATTCACCAGACGTAGTCTCACGTGATATCGCTTTGCTCTTAAAATGCAAATAGGTCGTATGGGGCAGTTCTGGGACAGTATGAAGACAATAAAACGTGGAACGATTCAGCTGAAAAGCCTTATTTTTGAGGATTTTTTGTGATGTTTTGAATTATGAAAACGGGCAAGAGGACAAATTTATTATTGCAAATGCCGGTTATTTTGAGGGGGAAAGAAATGATCCAAAAATTTGTAAAATAAAGTTTTTTAAATTTGCATATTTAAATGACAGACTGCAATATAATCTTCTCGGTTATCTCATTCTTTGGTTACTGAAATTGAAAATTGTTATCTACATATCTTTGTAACTATACATTTCCAGCAAAGAAACTATTTACAACAATTCAGGATTTTATATTGTAAGTTATCAGTTAATGAAAGGCAACTGAGATTGATAAGTCTTAGCTGTTTTTTTTATTACTATATATTTTAAAATCCCACCTATAACGAATCTACATATAATAGATAGGGTTTTAGGTAATACTTGGCAATATTTAAAGCACCGGTGAAAAATAGCGAACTGATGATAGGTAAGAATGAAGACTTTCTATGGGGTGTACTTGTCAATATTGCTGAATTACCGTGGGCAAATATAGGCCATGCGTCTTATCTATTTTTTTTATTCATGTATAAAAGTGTATTATTGATCTGAGAGGAAAAAGTTCGTTTATTGCAAAAATACATAATAAAAAAAACTTTCCTCTGTTGAAGCTTTCGCCTGTTTTAAAAGCGTGGTGGGGAAGGCTATGAAAATGTTATTTGCTGTAATGACACAATCATTGATAGAAATACTGATGACACAACAAGCATTGATGACACAGCATGCATTGATTTCTCGAAACCGAATGAATTCCATTAAAAATAAATCGTTAATTATTTTAAAAATCGTTAATTTTATTAAATAAAAATTAATTAATTTTTTTTTTGAAAATTGTGCAATTCTTTTTTTTTTTTTTTTTGTATAATCATTAATTCTAAGTCTAGTTAAAGTTAAATTGGTAAAAAGCAGGATTTATTTTTAAGCAAACAATAGAAAGACCGAATTCATAAATTTAAGAAAACACAGTTTTTGACTTGTTGGCAATGTGCTTACTTCGGAAACTAAGGGCCTTGGATTCGAAACCTTATTTCATTGTGTTGCATATCCGGCTACACTAAGCCACACAGCTCAATGTGCGTTTTTACGTGATTCTGGTTTTCTCCAAAACTATATCTGGCATTAGTGCAGTTTGCATCCTGCGTTAGCATTGCCTTTTATTGTTTGTTATCTGCACAATTTTAAATATTGAGAAACGTTCTTGATTATTAATTTTTGAGAAAATATTATTTAACTGAAAAATTATTCTGCTTATGAGAACTTATGTACAGTGCTAGAAAATTAGTAATCGTAATTTACTGCAAAAAAGAAAGTGTAGTTCACTGGATCGTGCTTTGTGAAAAGAATTTTATTAGAAAAAGAAAGTTATATTGTGGTGAGAAAGAAGGAATCAGTTTTTTTTCTTTTCTTTCTCCTTTATTTCTAAAGGAAGCGCATACTTAAAATGAGTGTAGCTAGAAGTTTCGGAATGAGATAGCAATTGCTGTTCCCCCCTCCCCCCCTCATAATTTCAGACTGACGAAAATAGTACTTTTACATCGCTTCGAAGTAGTAACAGTCGACCCTATCTCCATCATATTTTGCTTCAGTTTAGAGAACCCACTTTGTTGACTGATGGTCAGTTTCTAATATTTGTTTATAAATTCTGCTTCATCTATATTTAATTATTTTTCGTATTTATGAAAGGAAGTATTTGAATGATTATTGAAGCTTATGAATGACCCCAATGATGAAGTATTCCATCGTGATTCTTGGGGGTTTGAAGCGGAGCATGGAGGGTGTGTGTGTAACATCTTAGTTATTTTTATGTGATTTAAAATCTTTTAAACCGTCTTTGATAGTGTCTAAATATTTAAAATAATTGTCAAAACCAAACAATCTAAATATTTAAATTAATTGGTCAAACGAAAGAACCAGGTCTCCCCTGCCACGTCCATGTGCACCAATTTCTTTAATTTTTTGTCATATGAAAATAACGACATTTGAATAAATTATCAGTAGTCTCACCTCCTCCACGAATTTAATTTTCGAAAGAAATCTCTTAAACATTACTTCGTTGTACATTGTCTAAGGAAAAAAAAATGCGAATTAGTCCGCAACATCATCAACTTCACCGATTCCGCCAATTTTTATTTCATATGAAAGCTCATGACCCAGATACACGTTATCAAGAATTGTCTGCACTCTCAGCCTTTGTATTTGACTGATACTGTGAAATAAAAGAGCGAGCCTCCAGTTCAACAACAGGGCTGATTCCTCGTCAGTTAGTTTCGCCTCGTTGCAAGCAAGCGTTTCTATTATAATTAAGCGTTTTCCATTCACACTGTAAACAGATAAGCCCTGGAATTCTCAGTATCGTGTAAGAATTAGCGACGTCAATATCATTTTATCAGTCAGTTTTTTTCATGTATTGTGTTACTACTGCTATGAATGAAATACAATGTAAGATTTTTAATATATTATGTTTGTCTTGTTTCGTATTGTTACTCTTCATTTCTGTTGTCAGTAACGGTGCAAGAGTTCGCAATATGCAGCTTATATTGATGTTTATGCTAAATTTTTGATTTAAGACGAGATGATTTTATTTAAGATTTTAATCTTGCGTTATTTTTCATTATTTTAGGAAATTTTTCCTGTCGAAACATTGCGAAAAGCTGCTTCTCTTGGCTTCGGGGCTATTTATAGTTCTGAAAAATATGGAGGTTCTGGCATGACACGTTTAGATGCTTCAATAATATTTGAAGCTTTGTCTCATGGCTGTGTCAGCACAACTGCTTATATAACTATACATAAGTATGTAAAATATGAATATTCATAAAAAAATTTATTAAAGCATTTTAATTACTATTTAGTTTACAAATTTATTGCCAGTTTTTTATTTTCAGTTTCTTGTGATACGTTTTCAACAAATTCTTAAATTATTTCCAGAGTAAGCATAAGGCTGATTTCCGATTGGTAGAATTACGGAAAATTCTATAAATTGAAAAGCAAGTTATAATTTTGTTATAAAAATGTTCTCTTTTTTTGTTATCGATGCCTCTGGGGAAACATTTCTTGATGGATCTTTGTAGTGTTAGATATTGCACCATTATTATTTTTTTTTTGACGTAACAATCGTTTGTTATTTTTGGAACAACCATAGAGTTTTGAAAGTTTTGGTTTAATGTATTATTTCATGACTCTTCTATTTTAATCAGTTGAGTAGAGTTAAATTTTTTTAAAACTTTTTTTTTATTTTACTGTTTTACTTAAAAGCGTTCCGCGGATGTCAAACTAAAAGACTTAATAGTGAGCATGAAACTTATCCAAGGAAGCAGCTACTTCATAGGATAACCTGACACCAGTTTGGCAGCATAATTATCCTGGTAGAAAATTCTATTACAAAATTATAAAATCAATTTCCAGTGTATTTTGGAAATCTTTTCTTTCCATCTGCATCTGATAAACAATAGAATGCATTCGAGCCGACCAACTGTTTGGTGGAAAATGCATTCAAATGCGATGATTCTGAAATACATTTTGCTGTTTTCTATGCATTTTGAATGTATTTCACTTTGTGTTATCTGTCCTCATCGTTATTACATTTTCCCGTTCTTTTGTATAACTTCTTGCTTATATCAAAATCCACGCACTTGTAAATCTATCTACTTCAACTAAATAGAGTAACTTTTAGTATAATGTCCAGGAATAATGTCCAGAACTATTGTAATCCTAACTATCATGTCCAGGAATAACTGTTCTACTAATCGTAATTATAAACAAAATATGCTTAAACACAAATGATCTTACAATTTTTTTGTGAGCACACTGTATAATAATTAAATGTCTTAAGGAGTTAGAATTTAGTTAAAGTTGTCGGGATAAAAGAGTGTAGTTTTTACATACCTTAAGTATGAAGTACTGTTTTCGTTATTCTAATACTTCTGATGTAAAAGTTTCAACAAAGATGAATTTTGTTTAACTTTCTACTTCTTATAAATATTCTAAAAATTAATTTTTTCTATTACAGGAGAAAAAAAAAGTGCAAATTTACTCTTGCAATTGAAAAGATACGAAGCTTTTTGTCAATAATATATTTTTATAATGTAACAAGTGTAAGCTATTTTCATCCATTATTCTGTACTGTGTTTGTAACTAGTACATTCGCATTACGCTTTTTTTTTTTTTTTCCTTGCAGGCTTTGCTTTTTATTTGAATGCTTATTTATTCTTTACTCTTTTACTTTTGTGGAAAGAGAGGCCTTAAAATAGCATGAAGTGTTTTGAATCCTCTTACGAAGAATCTAATGGGTAAAATGTTTGAAAAATCGATGCATGCTCTTTGTGGAATATGTAGTTTCGATTTCTAAAGGGGAAAAAGATAACAAAAACTCCTCTACAGGGAAAGTTTCACCACTCGAGTAATTAATATATCTTATGCAAGTAAAGCTTATTAATAATACTCGAAGAGTGCCACATCTCAGGGGCTACTTTTAAAAGGGAAATTTTGTAAGAATAAAATTTGAAAATCTGATGTACTATTTTCCTTTAGTTTTGGGTTTATGTTTGATATATTATTTCTTGTACACTGCTGGTGCCCTTTTGTTCAGTGACGCTTGTTTCGCAGTGGCAGTTACATCTTGAACTTGTTGCTGTGTAGTAGCTTTACATCTGCTACTTAAGTGTACTATTAAATTCAAATGGTTTAATAATTTCCCACAAGTTTATTATTTTCATCAATGCTATTCTTGACTATTAACTGCCGCATTTCCGATAGAATGGCACTCGCACTAATCCCCAGATCATATAGCGGTTTACTAATGAAACTTATTCATATAAAGTAATTTCCAAAAAACAAAACAAAAGAAATAAACAAATAAAAGTTCATCTAAAAATAGTGAGGTCGCTCTTTGCATTTTCTGATATCTTTAGGTGGCTCTTCATGGAACACTGTTATTCAAATTTATTCTGGGTCAAAATACCCCCCCCCCCTTCGTCCTGGAATCGACTTTTAATACTAGTTTCTCTTATTTCCTTTAGAAACCAAATCGCTCGTGTACTTGAATGGACCACTTATGTGTCTGCAAACTATTTCGTCCTGGTGTTAGTCTACTACAGAGATCAGAACACTTTATGATATTTTATGACTACTCAGTTATACTATTAGCTGTAATATTTTCTGTATATCTAATGCAAATTTTCTAAATAAATTTTTGTGCTTGGGTTTAATTAAAAGTTTATTTTGTTAAATATAGATAGTAGCGTAGCGATAAATAGTGCTGAGAGTTTATAATTGATTTTTCGCCCCTCTTCCATTCTTATTCGTCAAATTCTGGTTTTGAAATCGTAAAATAAACACGAAGATATCGTCTTCGAGGTGTCAACAAGAACTGACATTTATACCCCTCTTGTTCTGTCCTCACTATGTCACTGATCATAGAGATGATTGCTTTCTAATAAATGTTCTTTGTTTTGCTAGAACTGGTAAGTTTCCTAAATCTGGTATGAACTTCGGTTAAGAAAAAATTATTTTCTTGCAGTTTTTTCTTTCTTTTTATCTATGGCGTGAAATAGATTATCTTAACTTTTATCCTTTTACGATACTTTTTTTTTTTTCAAAATTCCTTAGGTACATTGGATACGCTTTCGAAACTAGTAAAAATGTAATTACTGAAGTTCTTTATACCTTAAAACTTCTTAAAATGTAAGAAAAATCCTTTTTTCCGTAAGCTTTTTGGGTCTTTACATCCTGAGCTCCATATCTTTCCTAAATCTTTGTCGGTATTCATTTATCTACCCCTCCCCTAAATACAGTAGACACTCTTTATTTGTCAGCACCTACTTGTATGACTGGAAATGCTTACTCATGCTATATGTGAGAATGTTTCTTATGTCTCTTTTTAAAATAGGAATTCTGGTAATTTTATTTAGAACTAGAATTCTTCATTAAAATTTCATGAAGATATCTAAGGATAAGGGAAAAAAAGTATAGATATTTAAAATTCGCTGGCACTTTTTATGATAATTATGGTGTCTCCTCTAACAGAAATCTAAACTCTGTTACACGTATCCGTAATTTTATTCCAAAATCTGCATCTAAATTCTTAAAAAAGTAGCATTAAAATCTTAACAGATCATAACAAAGGATAAGATATTCTTTTTGAGGTGTTAGCATAGCATCATCTTTTCCGAATTATGCAAGGAATATTGCTCAATAATATATATATCTATACAGGGTGTTGTATCCAGGTGTATACAAGGAGTCGAACTGTTGGAAACTGTAAAAAATTAATTAAAAAATGACAAATGATGTTTCAACTATGAATTTTTTAAAGTGAAAGCACATTCTTAAAAGTTTTTTTTTTTTTTTGTTTAAGTTTATATATTTACAAAAAGTTTATATATTTACAAAAATATTAAAACTTGAAGAAAAATGAAAGCTTGAAAATGTAAGGAATTTTATATTCTATGATTGATATAAGTGTGTAGTGAGAAAACTGGGTAGTTTTAAAGATTTTCAAGAAAAGCTAAAATGGGAACCAGGAAACATCGCTGCAACATCAGTACCGATGTTTGCAGAGAGCGTTGTCAAATCCAAAAGATAAATTCAGAGCAGGGATAATAGACATTAAGTACACTGGTGTGCAAAACTTAAGCAATAGGTATGTTTTTTGCCATAACTTCACGAGAAATCATCTGAGAGACATGAAATTCAGAAATGAGATACAGCATTTTGTTCTGAAAGAATAACGAAAGCATAGTTGCGCAGAAATGAATACAATGCATACAGTATGGAATCAAACAAAAAAACGGCTTTATTGAACTCATAGTATCGTTACACATGATTGTCTGTCCAAGAGGAAGAACAGCAAGCAGATGTTCCTTAGTATGGGATATGCCCTCCCCTTACTGCAATGGTTGCTTCGCACCGTCTCCCCATACTCAGCACCAGATTGTCCGACAGTTCTTGAGGTAAGAGTGCCCATTCCTCAATCAGCATCTGTTTAAGTTGTCGGGTGTTCCCAGGAGGATGTAATCGGGCCGCAAGGCGTCTCCCCAAAGCATCCCACACATGTTCTATCGGATTTAAATCAGGGGAGCACGCCGGCCAATCCATTCGAGTGATATCTTCACTTTCCAGGAGCTCCTCAACAGCATGAGTCCCGTGTGGCCGTGCATTGTCATCCATAAAAATGAAGTCTGATCCAATGGCACCTCGGAACAGACGCACATGGGGAAGGATCACCTCCTGACAATAGCGATCTCCAGTTACAGAACCTCTGTCGAAAACGTGAAGCTCAGTCCGCCCGTTCATCCTAATGCCTCCCCAGACGACAACTCCAGGACCACCGAAACGGTCTCTTTCCGTGATGTTACTGGGAAGAAACCGCGTCCCGACCTCTCTCCAAATCAACTGGCGTTGGGAATCGCTTGTAACATCACGGAAAGAGACCGTTTCGTTGGTTTTATTTTTTCTCTAACGCATGAAAAATTTACACGATAATTCTTTTTCTCGACTACTTTATTCATAATCCTCGCATTCATGGGGCCATTCTCATCATAAGGCCTATTGTCCTTTCATCATCTCTTTGTGTTATTTTCACTGAATAAACGTTAGGCCGCGGTGGCCTGGTGGTAAGGTTTCGGCTTCGGAACCGGAGGGTTGCAGGTTCGGGACCTGATTCCACCGAAGAACCGTCGTGTAAGGGGGTCTGTTGCACGTTAAATCCGTCCTGACCAAACGTCCTCCCGCTGGTGTGGTGTGGAGCGGAGAGGGGGGTGCCAGCTCAGGTGTCGTCCTCGTCATCTGACCGCGGTTCAAAATTACGAGGTCCGTCCCAAAATAGCTTCAGTGTTGATTCAAACGGGACGTTAATGTAACTAAACTAACTAACTAACTGAATAAACGTTACCAGCCATCCTATGTTTTCTGATAATTTTCCATCTACTTAATATCTATTTTCCTTGCTCTGAATTTATCTTTCGGATTTGACAACGCTGTCTGCGAACATGGGTACTGATGTTGCAGCGATGTTTTCTGGTTCCCATTTTAGCTTTTCTTGAATATCTTTAAGGCTCCCCAGTTTTCACTCTATGCGCTTATATCAAATCATAAAATATAAAATTTCTTACATTTTCAAGCATTTATTTTTCTTCAAGTTTTAAAAATTTTACAAATATGGGTTCTAAAATACTTTTTCGTTTTCTGTAATTTACGACTCCCTTGATCATAAAGTCCGAATGTTACCTACAAGAAAAATTTTTTTTTTTTCAATATGCTTCCACTTTTAAAAAAATTGATAGTCAAAGCCTCATCTGTTATTTTTTTAATTAATTTTTATTGGACACCCTATATTTTTGCGATTTTCACCTACTAAAACCGTTTGGGACACTATGTTGTATGGCGATTTTTTATCTTCTTGATGCCTACTATCACCCTTCTGAATTTGTCTCTCGAATTCGAAAACACCCTATATATAAAATCCTTCATTCCCACATTATTCATTCAAATGTTTGTTGAGGAATGTCGTTAAATACTTTCATTGTATATTTATAGAATATGTTTATGGGTCTTATTTTGTAAATCTTATAATATTAAAGGGTTATTCCAGAATGTAATTGCTGGTTGCAAAACAGGAAATAAGCAAACAAAATATTTATATTTATACAATGAGTATTTCCAAGTTGTCGAGTTTCATTCAAAATCTCTTTCAGAGACTCATTTGAAAGTGAGCTTATTATTGATTTTTGCAGTTCATACATCTATATCTATACTTGTAATAAAGCTCAATGTGTGTGTGTGTTGGCGCTCTACAGGCCAGACCATTCAACCTACAGCTACCAAATTTGGCACGTGTATACCTTGGAGGCCAGGAATGTGCACCTGGGGGTTATTTTTTCAAATTTTTAATTATAATTTTATTTATTTAAAAATTAAGCGAAATTTTGGCGTGTTTTTGCTATAACTTCTGAAAATATTACCGCACAAAAAGATTTTTACATGAAGTTAAAGATCAAAAATTCATCTTTTAAATGATACCAATGTTTTAACCTTAAAATAAATTTCTATTTTTAATGAATTTTTAAATAAATATTTTAACCATATTTTTCAACAACTTTTTTCGTACAAAATAAAAATAAAATTTAAGCTGCCCGAGCACGTTTCGCATTCATGGGAAAAAATTAGCTTTTTCAAAGTGTTGCCATCACATTGATTAAAGCTCCAACTAAAAATAAATTAAATCTTTTTGGAAATGAAATCTGCAAAAATATAATTTTCGGCACTTGTCTGTAGGAAAGGAAACAAATAAGAAATATTATTTTTTCTAAAAAATAAATTCAAGAAAAATTATTTTATGATCTTTTACACTCTCTATATTATTAATCCAAAAAATCAGTTTTATTAAATGCTCTAATAAATAACGAATTTTTGATTTTACATAAAGCTTCTGCTGTCGAAATAATGAATAACAAAATGTTCTTGAAACACTAATATTTTAAATAAAAAGAGTTAATTTCAGTCAACTAAATCAATCACTTAAACTGACTGATTTATGAAAATTTGAATATCACTATTCAATAAAAAATGGATAATTTTAGATTTTTCATCGATCGTTTCAAAGAAAATACGCCAATCAGCGCGCAGGTTTCTCAAGATTAATTAGCCTAAGATTACGAAAATGTTGAGTTTTTCTAAATTTTTAACATTCAAAACTTCATAAAGAAGTTTTAGTTGATCGTGGAAAATAGAAACATTCATTCATTTGTGCCCAGAATATTTCTCATAATATGATACCTTACTGCATTAAATTTAGATTTATATTTATAGGCCGGAACAAAATATTATTGTTGATTTCATTTCAATCCTTTTGAAAGCAAAACTAAAAACTGAATTTTATGCTGAATTTGAGAAATTTTTGCTGAATTATTGTTTGAGATATTACATAAATTATGAAAAATATTTTGTAGTTCACATAAGACTTAAATACCGAGCGATTCTGTTTGCAATACTCATATTCAATAATAATAATAATAAATAAATAACAATAAAGATGATAAATAAAATAAAACGCTTGGTTTTATTAAAAAATATCGGTTGGTTTTTTAATAAATATATATTAATTGCAATTTCATCATTTCCACTTTAAATTAAAGTTGAAGTTTTACCGGAAATGACAACAAATTAGCAATATATATATATATATATATAGTAAATTGAGCGAAACGATCTAAACAACAGTATAAGTTTGGTATGACTATCAAAATTTGAAGATTAAAAATGTTTTGTTTGAGAATCGGTTAAGAGGCCAGTTACTTAAAATATTTAATTGAAAATTGTAGCGAGCGGTAATACTGGCGAACCGGCTGGTCGCCAAAGGTGGCTAGTAAAAAATAATTTTAATAGAAGAGCATGAAAAAAACTTCACGTCACAACATGTGCGATAGTCATTTTCTATATATATTCATCTGTAGTTATTTTCAAAACGATGAAAAAGTGGGTCTTACCTGACTGTGTCAAATCATTGCCAGAAGACTACTAGACTTCGGATTGACTGCTTTCTTTGTCTGACAAATTTCTTCTTTCGCTTAAAACCACTGCCATTCCTATGAGATTCAAAAATTTTGTTTAAACTTAACTGTTAGACATTTCTTATGTTGCTTTAAAAAGAATTGAATGATCCTCCTTTTTGAATAATTATGTTGCTTGAAAGTTTTGTACTTTATTCCAGATGGAAAATTCGTATGATAGTTCTTTGTTCTTAATTGCTTTGAGAATTTTTTTCCATGTTGCGGCAATAAAGAATGTATGTTATATTGTATATTTCATTTATTCTGTTGTAATAACATAATGTAAATGTTATAAACAAAGTTACTTTGCGTTGCTTTATAATTTTTTGCATATTTATTATCCTTGCCCATTTTCAAATTCAATTTAGTGTGTGTTATGTTAGCGTTTCATTTATTCTTTATTTACCTTATTTTTCATACATTTTTGTTTATTTAGATTTGCATAGAAAATTCGTCTGATCTTGATCTACTTTAATTGTATTAAAATTTTGCATATATATATATATATATATATATATATATATATAATATGTTACTGTGTAGATATTTTTTCTTTATTAATCAATCCTTTTTTTTTTTTTTTTGGTTTTAAAAGTTTTCTGAATTGAATTATAATTTTTAGCATGGCTGTATGGATGATTGATCATTATGGTAATGAAGAACAAAGGGAAAAGTGGTTGCCCAAACTTTCAACAATGGAACATTTTGCATCATATTGCCTTACTGAACCAAGTAATTTCTTTTTATGTTTGTTTGAAAATAATAATTTATGAGGAAAAATCACTTTTCTAACTCAGAAAAAGACTGTTTCTAATCTTTTATGGTGTAGTTAAATCAAATTTCACATTAAAAGACAATTAAAAATATTTAAATTAATAAACATTTGTATTAAATTTTATCTAAATAAAGCAAATTAAACTGAATAAGCGTAATTCAGGCGGTCAGAGTATTTGTTGCCAAACTGTCGTCTTTTAGCAGAGATTTTCTATCGCTCAGTAAAAAATTTTCTGCTTTTGCATCATTATGCTAAAAGCATGTCTTATTTGTTCATATCGTGTCTACAAGGAACATTGAATAAACAGACCTCTTAGTGATTCATCACGAAGTTGAATCATACATAATTTCTCACAGCATCTTTTGTCAGTAGTACTTGCAGAGGCATTGGCGGCTTTTAAAATCACATTTTGCAAATCTTGATCAAACAGACGTGCGTTTTATGCATTATATTATTAGCATTACTGTGGTGAATTAGGCTTTTGTATTAAACTGATGATGCTGTTGTGTTTTTGTAAGTCACGTCTTTCTACAATTACATATAGTTCTCGAGGAAGGAACGTTAGCTACGAATTTTGACTCTTGGTGATCCTGTAAGTAGTGTCATTGCATCGTGCATAGTCTATTTTGTAGAAGCACTTTTGAGAATATATCTGTCACTGTTATGAAATTACTGGTAGGGTTAAGACATTAATTGACATTGAGAAATAGGTGTTTATTATACGTTGAGAAACAAGCGTTTCGGTGTC
This sequence comes from Argiope aurantia, assembly GCA_026543865.1. Lineage (NCBI taxonomy): Eukaryota > Metazoa > Arthropoda > Arachnida > Araneae > Araneidae > Argiope > Argiope aurantia. The sequence continues at coordinate 438,499 of JAPMOR010046164.1, read as the reverse complement.
AAAACTCTTCATCGTTTCTTCATTCGTTTCTTTTAATATCAACAAGTTCTCAAAATTTAGTAGCTTATTTATTATGTAGTAAAAACATAGGCAACTCTTTTGCAATACAGGCTTGCTACGAAGAGTTGTTTTGTTTAATCATATAATATGAATTTAACATATATCAATAGTTTAAGTAAAATATATCAATGTTTGTTGTTTCTTATCCCCTTTGGATTGAACACCAATTCAAAGCAAGTCCAAGAGATAGAATAGCATGATCAGATTGTAAACTGACTCCCCCTCATTCACCAGCTGTCTCACAGAGGCGCCAATACATTCAGTTATATGAGGGGGAGAAGCATCAACCAAGTAGTGGCAAGGGGTATACATCTTTTGGCCTCTGATGAAGAAAAGACTTTTTATATGGCCAGACCTTAGCCTATATAAGAGCGTTTGAACACTCCTTGGACTGGTGCACGCCAGAGACAAGCCTGGACACCTACCGGCATAAGTCACGCTCTGAGGGAATCCTCCATTTCGGTTTAGTTCTTAGTTTAAACAAAGTGTGGATCTCCGCGGCCTACAGTCTAGAAGAGAGGGGATTGGAACTTAGGTTTCCTGTCTTGGCCAGAGCGTCTGCAATTTCATTTAAGGGGATACCCACATGAGAAGGGATCCACTGTATGCTCACTGACTCGGTCCTTGCGAATGTAGTTAATTTGAAGATAATGTCTTGGTCCATCTTCTCATGAATGTGTGGCCAATCCTTTAAATACTGTATGGAGCGCTTTGTTGTCTGTGAAAATCCAAATTTGGGAATTATCAGTCTGCAAAACGAGGTCCAAAGCTTTGTTAATAGCAAAAAATTCAGATAGAAAAATTGAACTGTGGTCTGGGTTTCTAAACCAATGCTCTGAATCCCCTCTACTTAATTTTAAAAATATGCCACTTCCAGTTCTCCCAGACTCCATTTTGCTTCCATTAGTGTAGATCTTCAAGGCTTGATCGGGGATATCATCAATGACCTCGAAGGCCAGCTGGCGCAACAACTCTGGATGTTCGCTGTCTTTTGTAAGTTTAATTTTGAAGTTTTCGTTAAAAACAATATTATCAAACAAAGTAGTTGATGTCATTTGAGTAAAAAGAGTACATGGCTCAACATCCATATTCGCCAAACCCTGTTTCCCCATGAAACCACGAGGAGTGTATTTTTTCAGCCTGTGATTGCTCGTCCAGTTCAGTAAGAAATTTGAGGTTCTGTTATGAGGCGCAAAACTTTTCAGCTTGGTCAAGTACTTTAGGAAGTTTACCTCTCTTCACAGAGATAATGACTGAAGATCGGTTTTGTATAACACAATTTCATTTGAGCAGCAGTGTCTGAGACCAGTGACGATTCTGACTGCACTTAGCTGTATTCTCTATCGTTTTTTTAGGTTAGATGGCGCAGCTACTTGATAAATCTGATATCCGTGCGCAAGAATAGGTAGGAGAAGAGTGATAAGAGTTTTTTTGAGTAAGAGAAGAGTAATTTGAAGAGTTTTAGCATCTGCACCCCAATCCCTGCAGGATATATATTTTAAAATCTGGAGCCTCTTTCTACCCTTTTCAGCAAGTCGATTGATGTGTTTGCTGCAATTTATTTCTGTATCCAGAGTAAATCCCAAGTAAGTAGGTGCCTTGGTAGTCTCGAGAATTTATCCCTTCAGAAAAATTTTTGGTTGACAATTGAATTATTGTCTATTAACTGTGAAGAGCCAGCTTAAAGATTTGGCGGCATTGAAATTTAATTTGTGCTCCTCTGCAAAACACTGTACCCTCACCAAGGTATCATTGAGGGCATTTCCAAATGGGTCAAATCTATGTCAAGGTTCCAGATAACATCTGAAAAAACAATTTGGCAATGGGAATCAACTTTTTCCATCGCAGCCATAAATAGTGAAAAGAGGGTGGGGCTTAAGACTGGTCCCTGAGGGATGCCCTGATATATTCTATGATTTCCGGAGAAAGTGTTTTGATACTTGACTCTAAAAGATCTATTCTTCAGAAAATCAGAAATCCACAAAAGACCGCGATCTTTAATATTAAATTCAGAAGTGCATTTAACTAATAGCTTGTTTTTCCAAACTTTATTGCAAGCTTTCGTTAGGTCAAGAAAAACGGTCATAGCATGTCTGGTAAACTTCATATTATGCGCATCCTTAACCATTTGATCAAAGAATAGAATTTGATCGATTCTACTATGCCCTTTACGGAACCTATATTGCTCTGAAGGCAGTAACACGTGATCCATAAGATGGTAAGTTATTCTTCTCAAGTCAAGTCTCTCCATTAGTTTGCAAAGCATACAGATAAGGGCAATTGGGCGATAGCTTACCATATTACTAGCTTCTTTGTTTAGCTTTCGAATAGGGATGATAACTGTTGTCTTCCATTGCCGAGGCAGCCTGGCAACTTCCATGATAAATTAAGAATATGCTGGAGTCTCTTTCAGGCAAAAGATCCGGGATTTACTAAAAATTGCCCATGAATACCATGGGGTCCCGGTGATTTCTTGATGTTAACTTGTTCAATGACTTAAAGCCATTCCGAAGGGGTGAAAGGGTCATTAAATATATGATTACTGGGTGGCATATGGCAGGATTTTATTAGGATTCTGACCAGTTTTCCAATTTTTCAGTCTTTTCTGCCGAAGTCTAACTTGCTCTCTTTGGCATAATGTACCCTAATGCCTTGGCTGCCTGTATGTCATTTACAGAGAGAGTACCATTGATGTCAATAATAGAGTATGTATTCTCTTCCTGGGGTTGCTTTTTATCCAAATTTTTAACTAATTTCCAGAGTCGTGATTTGGGATTTTTATAGTCTTGACTTTGTATAGATCTTGGCAATTATTCCTCTTTAAGGAACTAAATTCTTGTTTAATCTCAGCATTCAGTTTATTAAGGTCAAAGTTTCAGTTTATTAGTCAAAGCTCAGTTTATTAGTCAAGGTTTTTACACGCACACACACTGCAGTTATAAGAACAAACTAAACTTGTTAAATGAGTTAATACAAAACTTATTCAGATAACATTCAATATTATGTATAAAACTGGAAAATGTATTTTTTCTTCATTTCTGCCAATTACTTCATGATGAAAACTGTATTAATCCCAATATTTTTTCATTGCCATATGAATAAATGTGTCTTTTTAAAATGGTGATTAATTAAAAAAGGTTCGAATAGTAATTATTCATATCTACCACAATGGAACAAATAGTGCTTAAATTTTAGAGGGAAAAAACTTATTTTTGAGAATGTTTAATCTTGTAGAAAAACGTTCTTGTAAACTAACACCCACATTTAAAAAAAATAAGTACCGGCGAATTCGACTTTATAAACTAATTTCTTGTTTTTGAATAAATTCATTTCAAAATAATAATTCCATAAAAGCGCATTTTCCAGTTAAACATTATTATTTCAAACTGTTTTAATCAACTTTTATATAAAATGCCATTTAGAAAACCAAGATATGAGATACCAATTATTTTTCTAAAAAAGCACATTGAGACTTATTTCTGATTTACAAGGTTTTCATCAACGTTTAGCTTTAAAACGTGACTAGTATGTCAAATGGACAAGAAGTCAATAAATTCCGCTGCTGTTTGAATAGTTCTAACTTTCTGATTCGTGGGTATAATAAATGGTAAAAAATAAAGAAATAAAAATAACATTTTCGCAAAGCTTAAAGCAGGTTCAATTATTTCAGCCACATTTAGTGCTGAAGCATTTTTAGTGTTGAAGAAATAGAGAGCACAAATTGGGTGTCCGCCATTTGAAGATAAATAGCAATCGAGAACATTCAATAGATTTCTCGTTTCCGAGATTATTATAGTCAAGGAAAAGACAGTACTGAAAACCACTGTTTACATTGTCATGTTGTTTTAATCTCATTTTGTGCCTAATGAAATTTTTAAAAGGGGTCAATTTCGCTGCTTTTCTTTTCTTCTTCTTTTCTTTTTTTTTATCTCTACAGGCAAAAAAAGTTTTGTAAATTGGGGGTAAAAATGAAAGCGATTTCTCTTGCAATTTGACATTTCGATGGGCCTAGGATAGAGCGCAACAGTTTTCAGAAAAGGATGGAATTATTCTCTCTTTTCTGGCTCACTGTGTGAGCTTTTCCCAGCATCTATAAATCCATCGCAAGTATATATCAAAAGGTAGTCTGTTACATCCGTTTCTCAATGTTTAACCAATAAAATTGTATCTGAGATATTGGATAACATGATTTACAGTAAGGAACCCAAGGAGCCTTCCTAGAAGCTTACATTTCTGTTGAAAAATTTCGCATTCGGAGTATTAGTCTTGCAGCAAAATAAAATATTCAAAAGACAGTTTATCTGAAATGTGTTTCCAAAACAAATATGCAATTGTTCTTAGGTACATGTCCTTTTTTTTATATTTGTTCATTAAATAACATTTTTTCCGATATTTCCAAAAAGAAAATTCAAATATTTTAATAGGTTACCATTTTTTAACAATAAAAAAGAATATCGAAAACTATGTAATTTCATCTTTGTTTTTGTTATTCCAGTATTTTTGTCATTCGTAATTGTCAATTGCATCTCAGATTAAAGAACTTACTTTTTAACAGACGACAATTTTTGCTTTATTTTATACAGTGCGTTTAAATTTCAAAATGTTACTTATTTAAAACTTTTTGCTCTTTTTTATAACTATATAAAATTATTAGGATGAATTATAAAATATTTGAAGGATTTTGAAGATTCGCTCAATTTAATTGCCCTAAATTGAAACTGTCTAAATTGTGTATAATTTTAAATTAGTTTGTGATTTAAAGACTGTTTTTTTAATTACATGTTTTCTGTCAGAGACAGCATATGTAGGTTTCTAATTTTTAAATATAAAAAAAGATTAAATTCAACTTTTAGGAAATTTACTTTATTGTTATATTTAAAATTAACGAAGATCCTTTTGTTTATATGGCAGAAAATGTTATTTGAATAATGAATGCATGCTTTAACATCGTAATTTGTCATAAATATTGATGAAATTGGTTATTATTGTTAAAAGTAATTTTATAAAGGTAATAATAAAACTATATAATTAAAAATAATTTTGAGTTTCTTGAACTATTATCTTTTGAAATTTTAATTAAAACAATTTTTGTATTTTATGGTTTAAACTTAGTACTGTAATTTATGTTTCCAAACTAAACATTTTTCTACTATTACCTTTTAACACTCGTTAAATTTGTAGAAAAAATTATTTAAAACAATTGGAATGTATAGGAGATTCGTATTAATTTTATGGCGTATGAATATTTTTTCTTGTTCACGGTGATTTTTACTTTAAAAAAAACTAATATTTGATTTAATCTGGAGAATTTAAAAATATAAACTTTTAATTGTTAAAAAAATTACATTTAGAAAAATTATCGGAATAAATATTTTTTAAAAATATTTTATTATTTTAAAATTCTAATTTTTAGTGAGAAATAGTAATTTGATTTTAAAAGTTTTTATATAGTTCGCCAAAAACAACACCTATTTTTAAATTAACATTTTGATCGTCAATCCGAAAATGATTTTGAAAAGTTCTTTAACGTTTAATTTGATTAATTTTAGTTTATCTAGCGTTCATTTCATTAGCATAAATTTAATTCACATAGTCTAGATATCGTTTTAAAGTTAAATAATAAGTTAATAACTATCTTCACTTGTTTCGACTATTATTTTATTTTGCCACAAAATTTAAATAATGTGAAAATTTATTTCCAGTACCATTGCAATACATGTCATTTGAGATATGTTATTGATTCATCATTTTCTATTATTCCTCATTGTTCAGTCGTACAATTTTTATTTCCTGACACCATATAAATAGTTAATTTTGCTAATAATTATTTATTATAATTTAATTAGCTTTGAAATATTTAATTACTTTTACTTATACATGAAATTAACTGTTTCATGTTATTTTGAAGTTGAATTAGAGAAAAAATTTGTACCCCTTCTCCCTCCCTCCCTCCCTCCCTCCTTCCGTTGGAAGGTTTTTGCCTCAGCCTCTATATACAGATCACTAGCTAGCACAGGCAAACTGTTTTCGTAAATCATAACAAAACTAGGGAGTGAAAATGTATTACTCTTTTAAACGTTGAATATTTTCTTAACTGAACTCCCAATTTCCTTTAAGAGTGGTAATATTTATTTTCCCCTTCTTTATTTATGTACAAACATCTGTTCCATTATTAATAGTTTCTAACAAATAATTATTTTATTAGATAGTGGTAGTGATGCTGCATCTTTGAGTACTACTGCTAAAAAGGATGGCGATTATTACATTTTAAATGGAACGAAAGCCTTTATTAGTGGTGGTGGTGAATCAGATATTTATGTCTTAATGGCTAGGACAGGTCAAAATGGACCTAAAGGAATATCATGCCTAATTGTGGAGAAAGGTACTCCTGGTTTAAGCTTTGGGAAAAAGGAGAAAAAAGTAAGTTTGAAATTTTGAATGATATTGTATACCAAAATACATGTTTTTTCTTAGATATATTTAAAATAGAATGTTTAAGGATTTTTCCAAAATTAGATTGGAAAAAAAATCACGTAATGATAACTTATTGTAGTTAAGTATTTTCTGCTAGTATGGCAGGAATTTTATTTTTTTAAATGTTTCAGAATTTGTATGAAAATAAACTGTTTGTAATTGTTGGTGTTAAATTAATTTAAAATTATATGATCCGAAAATAGTCCTGAAGTTGAAGAAGTGTTTGGTCAGTTGCATACACTTGGAATGCAAGTGCATTTTCTGATTGCCATTTCTCCAAAAGAATGTTTAAAGAATTTCTTTTTTCAATAAATTATTGCTTTTTTTCATTGTAAAACATTTTTTGCTTTTTCGTATACGAAGTTTAGAGGAAGTATTTTAATTGTAAAAAAAAAAAAAAATCTAGATTTTGACGGATCTCTGCGTTTTAAACCTTCCTGAGTTCGAAAAACACATTTTTGTCATCCTGACTGTCTGTGAGCGTGATAATTCAAGTGGCTTTGAGTTAGAAGGATGAAATTTGGTATAGGAACTTAAGACCAGATTTGTAGATTTCTGCCAATTTTTGAACGAAATCCATTAACAAGAAATCTCTTTGGCTGTTTGATTGCAAGTGAAGTAGATAACTCCAAAACACAAAGATTTAGATAGATAAAATTTTGTCCACAGGTTTAGCATCTAAAATATAACTTCTTTTCAAATTGTGAGCCAAATTTGGAAATAGTCTGGAAGATCATTTAGTAATTGATATTAACAATTGCAAAGAAAAGCAGGCTTTTGAGAAAGAAGCAATACTTCCTTTTCTACAAAACGAAGATGAAGATGTAAATATGAAAAAGACATACTACTTAAAGAATTAAAATAATTGGAATCAGCTTTAAAAGATTGGAAAACTTTGCATCCTCTGCCTGCAGTTCATGAAAAAGAAAAATCAAGTCTATAAAAGCAATGTTTCAGTTGGTTCTTATGAATCAAAAGAATTGCCAGAAATTTCAATAGTACCATCAAACAAGCTCATTTCCAAACAAAGAAAATTCAAGACAAAAAAAGAAGGATCTAAGAAAAATAGCCAATAACAAATTTAATTTCTTTTAATATAATTTGTTTCATGAGTGGATTCTGCATGAACTCCCATATAATTTTCCCCGATTATTCTTGGGTATCAATGTTATGTAACATCATAAAAATTTGATCACCGATTGAATATAGTTCAATGAATTTTTGTTTAAAGATTTTGCTGTAAAGCGAGTGTGACGGACATGTTACATTTTTTGAAGGGGAATTTAATTTCCATTATACAATTTAATTATACATAGTTATTATGTTTGATATTTTTGTTTTAATGTATGAAAACAATTTTAAGGACAGCTGTTTTAATTTAATTTGCTTATTTACTTTTAAAATTATATTGATGTTTTAGTTCATAAACACATTTCAATAATGGTTAATATTTTATGATGAACAAATGATCACATTATCAAGTAAATGTGTGGTGCTTTTATGTATTGAATATGTTGAAATATGTAATTGGATACATAGAAAATTCAATCTATTTAATTATCTTCGGTAATAAATTGTTGAAAATTCTATTTACAACCAATCTGTTCTTTACATTTGCTATATTAAATAACTGTATGAAATGAAATTTGTTTGTCAAAATATTTGCTTTTTTATATAAAAAAAAAAAGCACTGTTTTGTATGGTTATATATATATTTCTTCAATAAAAATTTTCAAAAATCTGTTAATATATGTAGTTTAACACATAAAACTAGTTTTTATTTTCCTTTATCAAAGTGGTTATATGAAGATTAAGCTAATATCTGAATAATGTAAATAAGAATTATTGTATACTCAGTATAATTGTAAATAAACAAACTTATTCAGAATTTAACTTGTAGTAAATCAGTTTAATTTAAGAGTTATTTTTTGGAAGTTACTATCTTTTTGTTTATTAACCAACAAAGTATGCTTTTTCATGTCACTCCTCAAACTTCTTGTACAAATTTCGAGCTTGGTGAAGAATTATATGAAATGTATGCCACTTCTCTTTATATTCATTTTCTTATGTTTTTGTCCCTCCTCAAATTTTGGTCAGGGCAGAAATTAAGTTTGCAGTATATTCTGTTCCTAAACTATACTATTTTTTTTAATGAACTATGCATTGTGACATTAAATATTCGTAGAAATAAATAGAATAGAAATAAATTCTTGCCACTCAGAAATAACATATTATAAGATACAAATTAAGACGAAGTAAAGTAATGAAAAGTATTATAGTATAGTTTGTCTGCTATTAATTTATTAGGTTATAATATAAATTAGTCTATTCACTACAAACTATGTTAACTAGGGTTGATAAATTTGAGAGTTATATAGTACAAAAATAGCATAAAAATAAAAAATTATGTGAATTTAATTAAAACTAACAGCTTTTAAAATAAAAAGCAATTATTGCATAACTTGAATGCTTCCTTTAATGTTTCATATGCATGCAAGTGTGCATATTTGAAAAGTCTTTTGCCATCATTTTTTCATTAAAATTATATTCTATTTCACCCTAACTTGGCAGTATTGTAAAAGGTAGAAAATGTGAGGCTCCGCATTGGGAAAGAGTTCCCCATCAATTTTTACTTTAAAATAGCTAAAATGCGCCGAAATTTATCAAATAATATCATAAATTACAGAAATCCCTTTTTTTTATCAGTATGTATTTAAAATTATTCTCAAGTTAGAAGTGCTTATCTGTTAAGTGTTTTGTAAATAAAACGAACGAATAAAACCAAACGATTGACATAATGAATTCCACTTTGGCTAGAACCGGTCTTCAAGGTACAAATATTTGGCGCATTTTTCTTGTACGTTTCCGCCAACTTTGCTTCATTCAGTTCGCAACCGTTATTATAATAACTCGTACTTTTTTATTCTCCCTTTTTTACCAGTTGATATTTTTGATACTGTTAATCACATTAGTAGTTATTAGTTTCGATTGTTGAATATTTATTCAATCCGTCATTTCTATTCACTGCTAGTGTCTGAAAAAGTGTTATCACCGATTGCGCTGTATACACCTTCAAGAGGATTGAAACCAACAAAAAATGCAGCATGCAGAAACATATTAAATGTTTATTCTCGACTCCGAGAAGAAAACCCTCAAGATTCTATTAACCAAATCGTCGATAAAGTTTCGCATCTTACAGGTGTTTCGCAAAGATTCTATCAACCAAATCGTCGATAAAGTTTCGCATCTTACAGGTGTTTCGCAGTTTTCCGTTTGAAAAACGAAATCCAGGCATTCAGTCCTTTAAGTATCCATGGAAAGAAACAACCAGGCTCAGTAGGTAAACATTCAAGTCTTGTAAAATATGAGGATTTTACATTATCCTGTATTTGACAAAAAAATCCATTCATTTTTTCGGAGAAATGAGATCCCAACATTAGATAAAGTTTTAAAAGATGTGAACGATGATACAAATATCTTTTCGAAAAACATAGCCGAACTATGCTTTACAGAATATTGAAAGATTTGGGGTTTTCTTTTGAAAAACGATTAAATAATTTTAATGATTTATTAAAATGTATCAATAATATTGAACAAAATAAGGAAAATAAGGAAAAAAATTAATTATCTGATTTAAAATGATAATAAAGTTAATAAATCTTTACTATTTGGCGAAAAATTTGCGAGATAAAGTTTCGCCAGCGATCTGCATTTCTAGTAACTTTGTAGTTTAAAGTAACCCAGTTCGCCTGACAACGACTGTGATTCGGCATGCTTAGAATATACTCTACTGCCAAGTTAGGGTGGAACAGAGTATAGCACTAAAAAAATTTGTGATGTCCATTAATCAAATGCAAAGAAAAAGTTTCTTTTTCATAGAAATGGAGAAATAGTGATTGAAGCAGAAAATTTGTTAGTTTCGGAAAGGAAAAATATATATAACTGAAACTTTGTGTCGCATAAACACCGAAAAAAAAACTGTATAAATTTAGATTGCAATTAAACAATATATAAAGAACCTATAACTTTTTATAAAATAAAAATTTCATTGGACGGTTTAATAATATCATATAAGAAACTCGATAATTAAAATTTATAATAAGGATATTAATATATTAATTACAATAATCCCGGAAGAACAAGATGTATGATTATTATAAACTACAAAACTTTTAGTGGGGTTCTCTAATTTATAAAACTTTATTAGAACTTGTATAAAGATTTGAAGTTAAACTTAAGTACACAGTTATTAATAAGAAAAAAAAGTAAATATATAACATCTCATATTCTGTAAATGTCATATGAAAAATTTGATATTAAATCCTTAAATGAATATGTCAAAAAAAATTATTTCAAGGTAATGTTAAGGTAAATATATGTGATCTCAAACTGGTGAAAATTAATTCATTTTTGTCTTAGTTATTGAAGAAGCTCTAGAATTTTAAATCCTAAACAAAGGAGATCAGCATTTTTTTTGTTTGACATTTCCTTTGCTTGTATTTGTGATTTAAATTTTAATATGCACTAATTTTTTTTTTAAGTTTAATAATTTTTTCGTGATAATCACAATTTTTTAAAATTATTAAGCTAAGTATACACCTTATAAAATTTGTTAAACAAATCGAAGAATTTGCTGCATATGCTCTTGACATAAAGTATACAGAATTAGGGTTATTTCAAGGAAAATTTTTAAGGGCTTTTCATTGTGGGCTTTGTTTCCCCTACAAAACTTCCCAAATTATATTTTTTTTTATCAATTTCAATTTAATCTCTATACAATAAATATTATGTTTTTTTTAATATGTCTAGTAAGAAGTTTTAAAATTTTCATCACAAAATAGCAAATACATAGTACATATACATATATATATACAGGGTGTTACCGAATTCGACCGACAAACTCAGAGGGGTGATAGTAGACATCAAGAGGGTAAAGAATCACCATACAACATGGGGTCCCAAATGACGTTTAGGGGGTGAAAATCGCAAAAATATGGGGAGTCGGGAAACTTTTGGAAACTGTAAAAAATTAATAAAAAAATAATAAATGGTGTTTCAAATATGATTTTTTAAAATTGAAAGCACATTCTTATAGACTATTTTTCATGTAAGTCACATGCCGATTTGATGAACCAGGGGGTCGTGAATTATTGAAATTAGTAGTTTAGAACCCTTATCTTCAAAAATATTATAACTTTTAGAAAAATAAAAGCTTCAAAATATAAGGAATTTTATACTCTTTAATTTGATATAAGTCTGTAGTGTGAAAACTGAGGAGGTTTTAAAATATTCAAGAAAAACTAAAATTTTTGCCGGTAAACATTGCTGCAACATCGGTGCCGATGTTTACAGAAGGTATTGCAAATTTCTACAGAAAAATTCTGATGAGTGATAGTAGGCAAAAAGGAGAAGAATTTCCAAAGAAATAAATATAAAGTCTCAAACGATGGTGAAAATTTATTTGGTGGAATACAGATACAGCATGCATTTACAGCACAGACTTTTTAATATAAGCAAGGAGACGATGGGGAACTTTTATAAAAATTATTCAATGTTGCGGCCGCGAAGGTCATTACACAATCGGCATCGACGTTTAAAGGACCGCCGGACGCGCTCAAACATACCAAATGTGCTTGCGATTTCTCCAGCAGCGACGACGATCCGTGCTACGAGGTCTTCCACTGTATCTAAAGGTTTCTGATAAGCAAGAGATTTCATGTAGCCCAGAAGAAGAAATCCAAGGAATTGAGGTCCGGGGAACGTAGAGGCCAATCAACAGGTCTGAGATAAAATCTGAGAATAAAATTCTTCCAGGAAGGAATGCATATTTTTGTGTGGCACCAAGCATCCAGCGTGCCGAACACCCAATTCAGTTGCAACTGATCGCGTGCTTGTCGATGGATATCGGCAAAGCGCTACAAAACTCGGTTTTCTGTTTCAGGTGTGCGCACACTGCGCTCTTACCCTGCATTTGGCCCCATTATTTTGAAGGATCCTGTCTCCAGCAACTGTCGATCAATATTTGCAAAGTTGCTATGGTGTGGACAACGCCTGCTTAGATATTGCTCTTGGTATATTATTTGTGCTAGGCGTCCATTACCATCATCTCGGCCGTAAATTAAATGCATATCCGCATATTCGTCATTTGTGAAATCTGACGTTGTTTACAAATGAAACTTATCGACTATCAATTTCGCACTGCTCTTGAATGAAAACAAGCTGCTTTATACTCCTCGAACCATCAATTCTGCAATGCTCGCTGCTTTTATATTCGAACTCATGGAAAATTTACATACGAGAAATCTTCTTCTCGACTACCTTGTTCCAAATCCTCGCATTCATAAGACTATTCTCTTCGCCAGGCTAATTGTCTCTTCGATGTCTGTTTTTGCGAGTTTCACAGAATAAACGTCTCCTGCCACCCTATGTTTTATGATAATTTTTCATCTCCTTAATGCCTACTATCACTTCTCTAAATTGACCTTTCGAATTTGACAACATCCTCTCCAAACATCGGTGCTGATGTTGCAGCGATGTTTCCCGGCAAACATTTTAGTTTTTCTTGAATATCTTAAAACCTCCTCAGTTTTCACACTACAGACTGATATCAAATTAAAGAGTATAAAATTCTTTATATTTTCAAGCTTTTATTTTTTTTAAGTTTAAATATTTTTGAAGATAAAGGGTCTAAAGTACTTTTTCGTTTTCAATAATTTACGACCCCCTGCTTCATCAAATTGGCATGTTACTTACATGAAAAACAGCCTTTAAGAATGTGCTTTCACTTAAAAAAATTCATATTTGAAACACCATTTGTTATTTTTTTATTAATTTTTTACAGATTCCAACAGTTCTCCGACTCCCTATATTTTTGCGATTTCTACCCCCTAAACGTCGTTTGGGACCTCATGTTGTATGGTGATTCTTTATCCTCTTGATGCATTCTATCGCCCCTCTGAGTTTGTCGGTCGAATTCGGCAACACCCTGTATATATATATAATTTTCTTAAATACCTAAATAAAATGTTTGCCCAAGTTATTTTGCCTGTTGAAAAACAATAAGAAAAGCAATACTTATTTATGTACCAATTTGAAAAAAATTCTAAGTATGTTCAAAAATTTAAAATATATTTTATTTTAATAGGTATGGTACATGACCCAAATGAAAGCACTACATAAGATTATACAGAAAAGAAGACAAAAATATCTCTGGAGCCTTTAAAAGAGATATTCTTACTTATGAAGCTATTGAATTAGCAAGGCAAGATTACCAATAGTTTATTTAGAACTCTTGCCTTGCTTGTAAGACTCAGGAAGTGCTCTTTGCTTCTTTGTGAGGCTTTATTTTTTAATTGGTTGTCAACATACACCTCAAATTTTAAATCATAATAAAGTATGCAGATTTATACACTTTGCACAACAGCATTTTATAAAATTATCTTTTTAGCAATATTTTTTAAGCTGGTGCATTATATATTACATTTTTCAGCAAGTAATCCAAGTATTTCATTTTATTCATAATTTCACTAATAAAATATTAAGTTCATCAGACAATTGAAAGCTTTATGAACAATTTCCTAATCACAAACATTCTAACTTAAAATAAAAATTTCTTTAAATAAGTGGCTAAAATTTCAGTGAGGAAGCAGGAGCAAAAATAATTTGAGTATTGTTCAAATGCTTCAAGTTCATTTACTAACTAGCATCTGGAGAACATGGCATTCGGGATGATAAAATCCCAACGTGCTTTCTTCACACGGATGTGACGTAAAACCCCAACATGACTTTCTCATGGACTCCCTTACTCACCTGTGGGAAAAATGGTTTCATCAATCACACTCAGCCGAATTGGGTTTGAGACGTTAGTTTCTGTCACTCTCCCTTAAAGCAATATCTCCAGGGCACTAGGAATTCTTTTCTTGTTTGGTCTTATTCGGCTTGTTAGTTAAATCTTTCTTCGATAAGTTGGTCAACGCCTTACTCCCCCCATCATTAGGAGGCGCTTTCGTCGACATCAGGTTTCTTTCTCTGTATATGGTACTCTTAAAAGATTATCCGTCTGTTGGTATGCATTTTTGCATGCATACAAACGCAATAACTCATAAACGGAATGACTTAAATTAATGAAATTCAGTATCTTCTGACTATAATTGTAGTTCTGTGTCAAATTTTGGTTTTATTCGGTCGGCGTTCAAAATACATATTCGCATAATAGATTATTCAAAAATGTTAAATTTACACTAATGATCTATATTGCTCGCTAATATCATAATACAAGACACTCCCATTATAATTCATATCTAATATAAGGTAATCGGGGCCTTAACCAAGATCCATAATTATGTGCGGGGAAAAGGGGATAAGACCTTATTTGGAGAGAATGCGAAACAGTTGTGAAGAGACCACTCCCGCTAATATTGAATTGTGATAATTCTTCAGGCAGATTTCCCTTTTAGAGTGTTATCACGATTGAAATGTATGTAAAAATTTTTATTTTGTGAATTCTGAGTTTATTTTTAGTCTTGTGTTCCTGTTTTTTACTTTATGTTAGTTCTATACATTTAGCTGCATCGTCAATTTTTGAACAAGGAATTAAATAAATTAATTTTTTCTTATGTATATTGAGGCTGAGAAGTAATAAACTAAACGATATGAGTGACTTATATCGATTTGAAATTATTTTCTGATGAACAAAATAGGTTATCTTTTCACAATCATTTGTCAGTTTTATCAAAGTTAATACTAATTTTTTTCCACAATAAAATCGAAGTCTCATTATATATCATATCATTATTTATAGTTGGATTGTTCATGTATCAGATTACATTTTTAATTCTTGTTGAAACCACATTTAAAGCCTTAATTCGTTTTGTCTTGCAAAATATGAGGGAAATTCTTGAGGAATATCTGTGTAACTTGTTTGTTTTCAATAAAATCTTCATTTTTGTACAGCAATTGTATGTTTCTTGCATCCTTCTACTATAATTCTTTTGGTTTAAAATGTAATTGAAAATTTTCTATGTAATTTATATTTAAGAATTTTGTTCATTCAAAAATAGGATTATTGAAGTGATATACTTGAATACAACATAATTACTAAGAACTCAAAGTAGATTTAATTTAAAAGATTATTATATTATAGATTTATATAAAAATTATTATTTGATCCTTTTGCGTTTATAGATCATTATTTTGTTTGCTGATTATGAATAGGTTAATTTATTCTCGATGACATATTCAAAAGAGCTTTGTAAATGTACTAATAAACATTAATTATTCTAAGATGCATTATTTTTTTTTTGTAGTTGATTACTAGTTAAGCTTTTTTATTGAAAAACATAATAGTTATTTCAAGAAAATAATTTGTTTTCCTTTGAGCATTTTATGTGTAATTTTCTGTAATATATAAAGAATCATTTAATATTTTGACATAAGTTGATTGGAATCTGATTTTTCTGATTTCTTTGGTCTAATTAAGGTAGTTGTTTTTAATAATAGCTGGGCTGGAATTCTCAACCAACACGTGCTGTGATTTTGGAAGACTGCAAAGTCCCTATTTCTAATAGACTTGGAGCCGAAGGTCAAGGATTTAGTATTGCAATGAATGGTTTAAATGGTGGAAGAGTCAACATAGGTAACTCAAATGTTTTGACCTAAAAATATATAAACCTATTTACAAACACATGGAAACGTATTGCTCTATTTTTAAAAGTATTTTCAAATATTAGTTTTCTCTTTTCCTTTCCCCTCTTTGAACTTGCTTCTCTCTGTCTTTTCTTTTAAATAAAGGTTTGTATATACTTTTTCATAATTTTTTTAAAATATTTCTGTGATATATCTAAAATATCTTAAAATATATACTAGGTGTGTTATTTAAGGTTCATCTAGAAGATCTCAAGTAGTCAAGAAAATTGGTTTATAAACTTAGTTCATGATTTTATGCCTTCACAAATTGATAAGTTTCCAAGCCATTTTTCTTTCTTTGTCGATGTTATAATTTAAGTTTTACTCAAGAATTTTTACATGCATAAAACTGGTCTTCTGAAAATTTAATTCTTTTACAGCATCATGTTCCCTTGGAGCAGCTCATGCAAGCATAGAAATTGCTTGTGAATATACGAAAGTGCGCAAACAATTTGGAAAGCCTCTATCCGAATTTCAGGCAAGCCATTTACAATTTCCATTCATATAGAAGACACAATTAATAACCTCGTGAATGTATTTGGCTTTTATTTTGTTATCACATATACCCAAAAACTAATGTTATAGACACTTTTTGAAGCTTTCTTTTTGTTTACCATTTTGAATGATTTTTTTTCTGCTTATTAAAATTATTTTGTTGTATAATTGAATAATTTATTTAAAGAAAAGTGAACAGGGTGATTCAATTTTAAAAGCAGAATCCAAATCTTTACAATGCATGTTAAAAATTATAGTTAAATGTATAGTTTAAACTGAAACAATGATAACTTTGTTTTGAGAATTTTATTTAGTTTAGTTATTATTTTACTAGTAATCAGTATCGTAATTTTATTAATGATGTAACACATTTTGTTGTGTCAATTAGTCTGTGTTATTAAACAATTTATGAATATGAAAATGTATTAATGTTACCAAAATAGCAAATATTTTCTATAAACTTGCAAACGACTTACATTTGTCAGAGTGCTAATGACTGCATATGTGTTAACAAATTTTAATTGTAAATTAAAGGTAATGAATTTCAAAACATTAAAAATAGGATTCAGATATCAACTATGTAGAAACTGTTTGGGAAGACAAAATAATATCAATTGATAATAAATGTTTTGATTTTGTTATGAATTTATACATTTTACCAAGTCTATGGTGTAGACAAAGTACATATGCTATTGTGAGATATTAGTGTGCATTTTTTAAATGAATTTTACTTTATTCTAATGCTTTTGATAATACAGTTGTCATCATTTCAATTTAAATTGCTTTTCTTATAAAGAATTGCATATGTTTTTATTATATTTTTAATTTAAAATTCCTGTTTAGTTATTTTGAAAACAGCACATAAACATTTGCATTTATTATAAAATAGAAAAATTATAAATTATTAAAGTTTCAAAAATTGTTTCGCAACTTTAGGCTTTTCTTATATACTGGACATTTGATATGAAAACATTTTTCAAAATTGTAATTATTTGTATATAAGAATTATATTCTGTGTTTAAGCTTGTTCCAAATTTTTAAATTTCTATTTATTATAATTCAGTTTTATTTATACTATACTGTCTTTCTTGCTTACAGCATAATCAGTTCCTCCTTGCACGTATGGCATCTGATCTTCTTGCAGCTCGTCTACTTGTCCGAAAAGCAGCTGTTGCTGTCCAAAACCATTCCCCTGAAACTGTATCATTATGTGCTTCTGCCAAGTATTTTACTACGGAAAAATGCTCTCAAGTAAAAAAAATAATTTTTTTAAATAGTGTAAAATTATTAGAAATTTGATACTACTGCCTGCACTTATTGAATGGCATAAGTTTAGGAAACATACTCCTTTTTTTCTATGGCTTGCCTACTTTTTTGTATTGGCATGCGATTGTTTTCGATTTGTCAGGATTATCGATCCTACCATGTCTATGAATAAGTAGTTACATATAGATGATTATAAACTATATCAAATTAAGAACATTATAAGCATTGTGGAAAATAATTTTTTATACTGGAAAATTTTGATTTCGTACATATGATTTTTTTTTCAATCTAGATTGTGAACCATGCTCTTCAGCTACATGGTGGATACGGTTATTTAAAAGATTATGCTATACAACAATATTTTAGAGATATTAGAGTTCATCAAATCTTAGAAGGTTTGTTATTTTCTTATTTTAATTATGTGTTAATTTTTAAATTATTAACTAATGAATGTCTCAAAACTAATGTATTGATGTAATATTATTTAAGAAAGTAATATATTTATTTTTAGTATAATTAAACTTTTTGTTATGCAGTTGGTCCCTACAAATTGTTTCAAGTTATTTGTCATTTTGTGAAATTCACATGAATAGGAAAAGAAATTTCTTTCCATTGTGTAAATTATAATGTAATTAACCCATGCTAATTTTTATTGGTAATGATACTAAGTTATAAAGTAACTGAATTAAAACTATCTACTTTTATGACTGGATAAAACCTAAAGCACTGGGTAAATTAGAATTCAAGAAATTGTAACTGTTTTCATGGGTGATTTATGTTATATATGCTAATGTATTGGAAGAAATGTAATACCATTGAGTAAGAAGGAAGTTGAAGATATACCGATTTATTTTCTGATAGAAAAAAGTATGGGATGTTGATAAATTAGATGTATAAAATTTTATTTCGATGCATGTGAAATTTTTCAAACCGTTTTTCTTCAATGTCATTGTATATTAATGGTGTATCAATATTCTTTTCATATTTTGATATAATATAGTGTATGTAAAAAATTTATGGCCAACAAAATTTTTTTGGATAATTGTTTAGAAAGAAAAAAAAATTAAAATGCTTTTTTTAGGTTAGAATATCAATAAAAATAATGAACAAAATTTATCTGTGAGTATTTTATACTAGACTAAAAGATGATAGGGAAAAAAAAACAAACACTATTTCAACTTGTGTAAAAACCTTAAGATCATCAAACTTTTTGAAATAAATGATAATGTGGAAGGATATTTTTAATATTCTTGTAAATAAACAATTATTTATAATAACTACAAATAGTTGAAATTTTATGAGCAGTTATAATTTTTAACTTGGTTCAGAACTGGTTTTATACCATTCTTCTTCACCAACAGATTGCGATTTTCCAACTGAGGACAAATTCCCATTATATTGTTAAACTCATATTAGATAACCCTTCTGGCTTCCAAAAGGAGTCTAGTATTTTTAGTCTGGAACTAAAGTTTTATGTAATTGCTTGTAAGAATATATTACTGCTTTTTTTTTTATTCAGAACTATTTTTACTTTTCAAAAAAAAGTTTAAAAAAAGGTCATAAATGGTGGATTTGTTTGCTTCTGAATCCATTTTTCCAGATACAATACAAGAGACTTAAGGCCATCAAGCAAAAGGCAGTTCAATATCTCTCAGTCCAAATCATGTGAATAATACTTCTTTTTACCAAGACCATTGAGACTCCATTTCGTTTCTTCAAAGAAAATAAATTACCACTATTCGGATACCAAGTTATCTCCTGCCTAGCAAATTCTAAACTATTGTTTTGTATATGATCAGTGAAAAAGCTTTATGCAATTTTGCTTTGTACTGAAAATTAGTATACCTAGTTATAGTATTGCATATTTAACGTTCATAATAATTTTACAATTGTTTAAAATTTAATTTCTTTTTACATAAAAGCAATCATTCTTTCTTTTGGTATGACTAAAGTTTGGAATCTGTCATAGAAGTTACAAATTTCTTACTGGAAAATGTAAAACAAATGACATTCTTTGATAACTCAATAGTTTTAAATATAATTGTTTTAAGTTACGAGTATTTTCAAAAAAGTTTTTTACATGGCCTGAAACAGGTTTTTTTTTTTTAAATAAATAAGTTTTTCATATTGAAAAAAATAATCGAGGTTCTCAGATACATTTTGTTGACATATTTTATTAGCATTTAAACTTGATACCAAAATACCGATTTTATCTTCTAATTAAAATATGTCAAAAATCTTTAATGTGCACTGTATGTAAAAGGAATCTTTAATGCCTCCTTTATTAGCATAGCATCCTACTGCAAATCTTGCATATTCCTTGTCATCTTCCGTAAAATTAATCAAAATAACTCGCCACCCTCACTCAGCATACAAAGTCAAGTTTGTGATATTTCTTCTACACTTCTCAATATTTTTGGTTAATTTTTTTTTTCTAGGTACAAGTGAAGTTATGTTGATGCTGATATCGCGAGATATGCTACAACATTAGATGATGATTGTTATCAAGGAATAAGGGTAGCTTCATATTTTTATCGTCTAGTTGTTAAATGGCTGGAAATAATTATTTTATTGTTTAAAGTTTAGATTAGATGCTCTTAAAATTTTTATTTCCTTATTGAAATTATTGTTGCATGTCATAATATTTCCCTGTAAGTTTTAGTATTCCAAAATATTTATTACCTTTGTTCTGTGTATGCATTATTTTATTGCGCAGCACAAGGTTTGCGTCCTCCCTGAATTTTCAAAACGTCTGCTTCCAAATGGTGACAGTGATCTAATTTACATGAATATCTAGACATCCTCTTCCAATTAGCTTACCTATTCCATTCTTCTTTCAAAATTTTATTTATATTCTGCCATTCTAGTTAGGTGTATTAGTTGCCTCTGAATTAGTTTATTTTTCTATCTGTTTGCTGCATATTAATTTATAAATCAATCACTACTTAAAGTGAAGGTATGCTTCCTTAAAAGCTTTTCACGCATTTAGCTGTGAATCGATTGCATTGGTCAAAATATGTATTCAAAATGATTTGATATCAATATATACTTAGGTATCGATTTCTTTAGTAAAATTTGTACATTGATTGGTGTTACAGAATTATTTTTAAGACATTCAAAGAAAGTCTATGAGATATTTTTCAGAAAAGTAAAAGATACTTCTAAAGCTATTTGCTCCCAGGTTATTTTATTTCATAGATTTTATAAAATCCCGAAAAACGTAACAATACAATTTTATTGTAAAATTTAATTATATTATTGCATATAGCAGTATATCAAAACTCTGCTAACAAGAAATCTACATTATCATTTGCCATTGTCAGTATTTTTTGCATTCCCGAGATTTGTAATAAAACTTTCTGTTTGTCTACAATCATTTTAAAATCTTTTCAATTTTTCTTTTTTATATATATAGAGATCTGCCAAAATTCTAGATGTCAAAAAAAAATAAATAAAGGAAGAAAGAAAGGAAAGGAAAGAAAAACAAAAAGCTGAAGAAAAGCTGCCGAGAATGAAACTTTTTTGAATTGAAGTACAAGGTCTTTTATAATGTGAAATAATTATACACTCGTTTATAAATAAATTTATATTTCTGTTAAACATTTGTTATTTATTTCCGTTTAATTCTCATTTAAATTAATTCGTTTTACTTATAAAATTATGGTCCTATTTAAAAGTTTATAGATATCTGAAACTAGAGAATGATGAAACAGGAAAACTTGCTGAAGTGAAAATTTATTCTTTTCGGAGGAAGAAAAGATAAATCATCAAAGGACCTTGAAGCAAAATTAATGAAATCGCTACATGGGAAAGATGGTGTGGTTTTTGAATGTCGTGGGCAGGGATATGATGGTCAGCAGTAATAAGTGGTACATGCAATACTGTGCAACAACATGAATAGATAGAAGCCCCGTATGTTTATTTTGTACATTGAGCAATCCATAAACTAAATTTAGTTTTAAAAGCGCCATTGAGGGAAATATAGAAATTTGATCTAGAATGTATAATGCTCATTTGATCATAGCATTGTTTGCTGAGAAGATTTGTAAACAATTTATCATTGTAGTTTGCGTCAGTATCACTAAAAGGCCTAAATCTGATTCTGAGCTGTCAAATATGATGTTGTGTATATCTTAAAACTTACTTTCATGAAATACTACTAAATACTGGAAACATTTGATTCTATTTCTTAGTTACACATTGCGATTCCTAAACATTATTTCAAGGTTCCTGCTATCTGAAATTGCAAATTTATCAGTATATGGATAACTAGAAAATGTCTTGCTTAAAATTACTAAAATGAGTAAAACATTTGCATATGTGATATGTATCGCTAATGATAAACTTGAGCATCGGGAAATAGTTAAAGTATTTTGCCGGCCTAGGTTTAGGAAAGTGAGCAAATTTTCTGAGGAATGATGAGATGAAGCAATTGAGAATAATCGAGCCCAGATAATGGACCTAGATAAAATAATGATGAGTTTGCTTCTTAAAATTAGAAAACTGATTTTTGCGATCTTAATGTAAAAATAAAGTATAGCAAATAATATTTGTTAAATATTTTACTTTATTTGTATTGTGTATGTTTCATATAAAACTTTGTGTGACGTAACTTTGAATAGTTTCATCTTCTTGACTTGACAGAATTAAACAGATATCAAAAATAGCAATAACACACGTGAACAGGACATGTATCGAAAAGAATTTGCCTTTATTTAAAATGCATAAAACTACTTTAATTATTAAAAACTGATTAATCTGAAATAGAAATGTTTTTAAAGGTTTGAGGAAACAATAAGCAGGGGATCTCCGTTGTCTTTAGTTGACCCTGGGCCCCAAGTCTCTAGTTATGGCCCTGTATACCAGGTGTATGTTATGTTGAATAAATATTTGATAATTTATAAATTATTTTAATGAATCGACAAGTAAAACTTCTATACTAAAAAAGTAAATATTGACAACAAACTGAAATAAAATGTCCTGGTTAAATTCCAAAAAAATTCTTTATTAATAACTCCTAAGGGATTCAATGGCGATTATCCATTGAATCCCTTACGCTTGAAGCCGTTACCTCATGCCTGGAGAACCCGAGGGAGCCTCAAAGTCAGTTTAATGTAATTCTCGGCTCGAAGACTGATGCACATGTGCGATTTTTGACAGGCAAGTGTAGTGGTGGATTTTGGCATTTTGCAGCCCTAGTCAGTGGATGCCCTAGTCAATGATGCTTCTCTTTTTAATCAACTTAGTTTCACATTTTTAACACTTGAAGTATTTATTTTAAATTAGTTTTTTTTATTTTATTAATTTTATAAAACTGTTAATATTTATCTGATTAAGATTGAATGGCATGCACATTTGTATTCGATATTATTAAACAGATATTTGATATTAATAAATTCTGTTATAACTACGTGACAGCATTAAAACAGATAATAATCTTATCAATTGTGCTTGGCGAAGTATTAGTACTTTCGTAATATTTTATAAATCATAGAATTTGTATTTTGTATATATTTATCTGGCAACTAAGATAATAACGACTTTTTTAATCGATGTGCTTGTGGTCACTCAATAGCCAAGCGACCTCGGTAAATTGTCTAGTCGGAAATGCGCAATAGTCAAGTCCTTTAAACAAAACGCAATAATATGTCCATTATATCCAGGGTCCGATGGTCTGATATTTACTTTCGAAGTTGTAACACATTTGACGAAGCCTTCTTTTATGGAGAAGTGTTTATTTTCATGCTTGATTCCAAACAAGGTGTTAAGGAAAATTCTTGTACTTGAGTAGATGGAATATGAGTAAGATATCAGGGCATGTATTCACTTCTCTAATTTTTGTTTTGTTTGTTTAAGACGGGAGATTTTTTTAAGCTGTTTGGGTTGGAAGCCATCTGAAATACCATCGGCGGAATGTTTAAACTATTAACCCCTTAACGGTGTAATTTTCTTTGTTATCTGATTAGATAACATCTTTGGGTCTTAAAAGATGTTATATTGGTTCATCTAAGAGTCTTCGGAACTCTTAAGGTGTTTATGGGTTTTACGTAATTTATATATCGAATTATAACGTCTGTGAATGACTGTAGCATATTATTTGAAAAATATATTTATTCGATGCACGAACCACACTTTTGCATAGCATTTGAGAAGTTCATCACTGACCGATAAAAGAATGGCTGTATACGTTTTCCGCTGCAACTGTTAGTTACACTCCAAAAAACAAAGAACATTGCCAAAAGAAACCAGAAACATTTTTTTTTTTCAACGTTCATGTAGTGTTTCTCTTTTTGATATTCTTCCGCAAATAATGTACTTCACGAAAGCTTCCCAACCAACACATATAGTTAGGCCTCTGCAGATGATTTCCTGATTGTCATAAAATCGATTGCCGTACCGATCGCCATTGTCAATGAAAACAAGCAAAAGCTTTTTTTTTTAATGAAAAAGATGCGAATTTCTAGCTCGAAACATAGTAATATTATAATGTTGTAGGTTAAATTCGTCTAACTTAGTTTATTAAACATTTGATCTATATAACATTAGACTTAACTCCGCATATTTCATGTTTGTAAGGACAAGTTTTGTAATCACTCAAGTTTTACTCATGTCCTAGAGCTCTGAAACCTTGTGCAGTTATTGATTCCCAATTATAACAAAAAACTTTAATAATTTTAGAGCTCTTGCCATCAATTAATATATTAATTTAGCTAAAAATTGATTTCACAGGGGTAATGGCATGTAAAAATTAATTTTTCGATCCCATAATGTTTGTAATCATGATTTATGAAAATTACGAAATTCTAAAAAATAGAAACTAATGAAAATAAAGATATTTCCAACGCTATTGTATTAAAAAAATAAAAAAATGATTATTATTTTATCGAAAATCAAAAATGTTTTAGTATAAAGAAATTGAAGCACAATGTCATCATAAGAAAGAAATTCTTGGACATTCATTGAAAATTAAAATATATTGATTAAATCACCAATTTACTTAGAGTATTTCTATAAAAATTCTTACGTTTTTAAGGCTTTATTTAATTCTCTATATTTTAATATAAAGTATACAAGTATAGAAAAAATTTAATTAAACTAATAAATTAAGAATATTATAAAAATAAGATTTAAATATTTATTTTTCGGAATATTACTAATATGGACAAGAATATTTATTATTCTAATAGAATGTTAACTATATAGATTATGTCGAAATCAGAATATTTATTCTTGGAAGTCTAAAATATTTATAATGGGTAATTTTCTTTACGATGCAATTTTATAAGACTGTTTAGACTTTGGATGTAAACATAAAGAAAGCCAGCCGATTGCTAGAGTAGTTTGCGTACAGCGTTTCAGACCCAACGTAGCAGTATTGAACTTTTGAATAAGGTTTAGTTTTTTTTACTTCTTTTTTAAACCATAATGAATTTCATAAAAAAAAATAAGGATAGAAAACAAAATATTAAATATAAAAAACTTTTTTATAAATGCTTTTAATTTATTAGTGTCATAAAAGAGGGAAATGTAATTTTATCTATCAAAAATCTAAAAGCTTGAGATGCAGAAAGCCATAGAAGAAAGCTATAAATTTGCAATGAATTTAATATCATAGGAAACAAAAATTCCTCGAATGCTCATTATATGAAAATTAAAATAAATTATAAATGTGGCAATTATTTCAATTTACTTAAATGTTTTCTTTCTGTGCCTCTCGCTTTTAGGATTTTTGTTTTGACCTCCAAGTTTTTGATAAGAAATTATTTTCTCTTTTTCATGACCGATAAAATCTGTTTTTGGAAGAAGGTTTTTATGTCTATTTTTAAAATGTACTTTTAATTATTTAGCAGTGATAGCATACACACACAAAATATATTTAATATTTTCATAACTCGCGAGAAGACATATTATTATAAGGGTGTATAAATCCAATTTCTAAAACAATGAAAAATATTGTTGTAATATATATTTAAGATTTTATTAAAATCAGAGAAAAAGTTTCATAGAAATAAAATTTGTATCAAAAGCTTTTTTTCAAAAATTCTAATGTGGTTATAGTAGGTTTTTTTTTTTTTTTTTTTTTTTTTTTTTTGCAATAATATGTACCGAAGCAATTGTGGGAAAATGTTAAAATTAGGATTAATTTTGATATAAATAAAAGTCATTGTGGCTATATGTATGTTTAGGTATGTTCCAGATCTCCTCCTTAATAACAGGAACTCCTTAATAACAGAACGCTTTACATTTCGGACGCTTTACATTCGGACCCCGTCTATAGACGGAAAAAAAAAAAAAAAAAAAAACTCCCTTAAAACTGTCAGTGCCCGTATATTTACGGGTTACGGTTTTTCCCTTCCCCCAATCTCAAGCTGTGCGATAATGAGAAGGGAATGTGAGATAAGGAAAAGTAAATCGTTATCAATGAAAGATATGATTGACTTCTTCCTGTTCGCGACCATTTATGCATTTTAAAATCTCGCTTACGTTCTGAGCCGTTACTTTTAAGATTTTGAAATAATAAATACGTAGCCAAAATTAGTTTTAAATAAAGGGAATAAAATTGAACGTATGAAAATATACACCTGGAATGAATAAATATACGTATTATTAGTAATAATTTGATCGATAAGATCTTAAAGCTTTGTAGCATAAGAAAATAGTTTATCTAAAAATATATATAATTAAAATTTGACAAGTTTCCCTTTTATAGCGTGCTTTCATTTAAGGATTGCTTATGCAATTTATTTTTCAAAATAAGACACTAAATTTATGTACAGAATTTACTTAACGAACGAAACTTTTTAATTTTTAATGAATTTTTTTTTTTAGTTTTCATTAATAAGTGTATTTAAAAACGGGGAGATATATATCACCAATATATTAAAGTGGGATTTTTCGGAAAGATAAGCATTCATTATATTAAATCCTTACTTTTATAATGTAATATATGATATATGAAAATTGAATATTTGTTTAATTCTTAAAACCTTATAGAATTTCACACTCCTTGGCGAATTCGAACAAAAATGTAAGTATAGTAGATATATAAGTTTCATTGTTTTTATATTTTTCTCTGGTTTTTAATAATATTTTCAAAGTTAATATAAGCGCAGTTTTTAAAGGTTCTATTTTTTTTTCTTTTCGAAATATTAATCTAATTTCACTGCTGAATCCCATATACATCGAGCGGTTTTGTTAATGTTAAACTGGTTTCTTCTGACAAATTTACTTATACATAGAATGTTGAGTAATTTAATCCGCGTGAAAGTAAATGAATAAGTGATCTAATAGTGAGTATTTTTTGTTATTTTAATTAAAGTGAAATAATTACATTGTTTTTTTGAAATGTTGCCATTTTTTTTACCTCCTTGATCTAATTTTATCTCTTATCTTAGCATTTAAAAAAATTTTAATGCGTACAGCTGACATTTAGACTATTTTCTTCTCCTTTTTGTCCAGTTTGAGTTCACTGGATTTGATTTTAATTTATTTATCAAGTTTATTAGTTTTTATTTCCTAATATGCCAAATGAAGAAACTAAAATGCTCGTTTAATTTCCCAAAGCTTTAAAGAGGTAATTAATTATTGTTAATTAGGGTTAATTTTTCTAAATATTCTAAAGAAATTGAATAGAAAAATAGAAAAATTTAAATAAAAATCTATATATTTTCTTTCTTTTTCACAAACAATAAACGCAGGCGAGGTATTTTATATATACTGGTTTGTATATGTAAAATTGATGTATCTTGTTCTGACATTTTGGCTTAATTTTCCTGTTCGCTCCTGTTTTTATTGTCATCTGATATGCGTTCTTGTACAATAATCATCTGGCATGCAAATAGGAAAATAATTCTTCAAACTATCACATGCTTTGAAATCGCATATCAAACTTCAATCACTTAACATTTTCTCATAGTTTCTTTATCTTTGTTCCCACGATTAGAAACCTTAAAAACAATTATTGTTTAGCTTAAGGTTTTAAAAAAAGTCGTTTAGATTTCGAACAGTGTGAGAACAAATTCGATTTAAATCGGCTTGTCAAGAAAAATATTCGAAAAGATATTGTCAGATGAGCATCTGATAGATTGTCCCCTAACGTTTCACCACAAAGTACGTCGTTAATGGTAAAAACCACAGATGTTATTACAAGGAGTATTTCTTTATAATTATCAACTCGTCCTAAAGAGGAGTAAGGGAAAGAGCAATTCACAATTTTCTGGAAATGGAACCTTATCTTACGCAGTGCCCTGATAGTAAACCTAAAGATGACTCATAACAAAAAAGGCTTTAATTTAAGAATCAATAATAAATGTTTGCAAAATCTCTCACTCAGTAAGAACATCCTAAGCATCCTTTCATTGTAAAAAGTTAACAAAAAGATTAAAAGAAAAGCGATATTTATGCAATATCCCTCTTGACAATATTCAAAATATAAACTATTCAGCAACAATTAAAATACACAAAAATCCACAAAAACCATAAAAAAAAATTAGTCCAATATACTAAAAAAGTGTAACACTAAAACAAGTTATTTTCTATCTCTGGAATAAGAAAAATTCTGAAACACCCACATTTCAAGTAATTTGAAATTTTTTTATTCTTAATAACCTTTAGCCTCACATTTTCATTTTTTAAAAACAGAACTCGTTTGAACGAGAGTGCCAGATCCGCAGGAATATTTCTACTAAATTAGTGAATATCTCTACTTATAATGAAAATGAGTATTCGAATTGGCGATCAAACTGTTTGTCCTAGTGCGAACTTCATCCGTATATATATATATATATATATATATATATATATTTGAAATATACTAAATTATTTTTGATTAATTTAAAGTTGGAAAATTAAATGGCATAAAATTTCGTATCATTGATAAAAAAAATTGAATTCACAATTAATGTTGAAATTATTTTTCTACTGCGATATTTTCGAATGAACTTTAAAATTTTAATAATTTTTATTAACCCTTTAAAGGGTTTTCTTTTCCTAGTCATGTTGGAGTAAAATGCTTTTAGAATTGAGATTGGCCTAGGAAAAGAGATTCACTTATTAGATAAATTTAATCTGATTTATTAATTACATTTTTCAATTAATAATTAAGAAACAGTTCAAGACACATCATTTTATTTGAGATAAACAAATGAAGCTTATTTGTCTCACTGAAAAATTCGTAAGAATTTATGCCAACTTACATAATTTTATTCAAAGATTAATGAATTTGGTGATGAGCGTAATTCCCATGCACTTAGAAAGGGTAAATTAAAATTTTAAAGAAATGAGTTCCACTGTCCAACGTATGTAGGTGCTGATTTTGGTAACTGTGAAGTCTGAAGATCAGCAAAACAAACAGACAAATAATATTGCATACGCTCATCCATCTTTATTATTAACAGAGACAAATGTTTGTGAGTTTTGGCACTCTATTAGAGCTTACATATTTATCTCAGTGGAATATACATCTAAGAAAAAAAAACTGTGCATTGTAGAGATCATTGTTTTTCTACTTCTGACACATTTTTAAAAATTATTAATTAAAAATTAAATGGGATTTTGATGAGTTTTTTTTATTACAATTATTACAGTATTAAAAGGATTTTTTTTTTGATCATCTTAAAATTCAAAAGATTACTTTTTCAATGATTCATTTGTGTTGAACTTTATATATTTTTTTATTTATTTGCAATAAATTCAAGAGCATATATTAAGCCTTTTTAACAACAGCAAATTTCACTGTTATAAAATAATTCAAGCCGTTTGCATTATTTCTACACTTTTTTTTCTATTGTTCAAGATGAAGTTACGAAGACATGGCTTATGTTTCCATAATTAGTAAATTTCTGTTAAAGCGTGCTTTTAATATACTTTTAGAATTTTTTTTGTAATTGAACTAAAGTTTAATTTTACAACTGAGCATCGAACAAAATTTTCAACTTTGCATTCATTTTTAAAATATCTGCTCTATCTTGTAATATAATTAAAAATATAACAATATATGATTGTTTTTATAACTTGAAAATTATATTATTATTATAATAAGCTGAATTGTAGTTGAATCAGAGAAATTTTCACTGAATAAGATATATGATAGATCATCTGAAACATTTCAAAAATTAAAAAGAAATATTCAGTAATATACATAAAACTTTATTGCTGAATGATTCTATTCCCCGAATTTAGAAATTTAATAAGCCTGATTGGTTTCAACAAAACAGGTTTTGCATTAATTGAAGTTTATTCACTCCCGTTTTAAATTAAGGATTTACTGTCGTGTAGCTGATAGAAAATTCAAAAATTATGTAGTATAGAATGGGGCATGGCGTCTGAAACAGTAGGAGTTATATGACTATCAAAATTTAAAATTCTAAAATGTTTTGCTTAAGAAACCATTTAATTAAAAATTTTATATTGACCAGCCACCTCGACACATGTGTTGGTCGCCAAAAGCAGCTAGGAAGAAATGAGTAAAAAAAGATCAATGCAACTGCATCTGCAAAGCTTTTAAATTCAGAATTTTTTTTAATGATTCGTTTACCCCACGATATGTCGTTATCCGATTGCAAAATAGTGAGGGCTTTGATTCTAACCCGAATAACTTAAAGTTGAAATTTTCTTTTTAAATTGTAATTTATTTTAAAATGGTTCTTAATATTCTGTGGGAGCTTTCTTTAGAAGCATTCGAAAAATTCCAGTTGCAAATTGTTAATTATAAGTCTAAATAACCTGTATTATTTAAGTCATTTTTCCAGGCCAAATTTGTATCATGGATATTACAAAGAAATATTTTGACAGTTACTTTTATGTGTTGCAGTCATAAGGTGCATCAGCTGCATAATCCAGTTATTTCAGCATTACTGAATTATTGTAAAATATATTTAATTTCAAAATTTTAATCATGCAGATAAACACCAAAAACCGATATCTCGGAAATTGAAATATGATATGGAATTCCATAATTATACAATCATTTTCTAAATACTGAAGAAGCAAATTTATAATTTGATGCTTCTTATCGCAATTAATGTTTTAAACGCTCATTTTAAAATATTAAAATACATTGGCAATGCGCAATGAGGATTTTTTTTTCAAGAATTAAATCGATTGTGCGTAATTTCGAGAAATAATTTCACAGTAAGAGGGGATTAAAAATTTTGAGAAACATATTACAATGAAAAAAAAATAATAAACGAACTCTTTCAATTTATAAAAATTAGATACTTATCAAATTAAACATAACAATAATTTATTCTTAACGTAAATTTTATGCGGTGTTTTATGAAATAATCGAAAAACCTCAACAACAACAACAACAACAAAAAAACAATTACACTTTTTGCATTTTCAATCTATGTTATTGCAGCTCTCTTCTTAACCACTAAAAGAAAAATTCTCTTAAAAATCGAAAGGCAGCGATAGCGATAAGCAATAACTGTCACTCACCATGTGGTAATCTAATGACTTAGAACCAGCAGCGCTGAAGTGAAAGCAATCCCTTTGTCAAAATCCTGACACTTTTAAGAATAAACCTGTTATTCAGACGTGCCGCTATCGGTAAGTATAGCGATCTGAATGCCGCCGACAGGAGGGTTAACGACTATGTTCTTAATGATCTTTGACACATTTCCTTAACACGCCTTTCCTGTTTTAACTTTTCCTCCTCTGAAATTAATTTTCATTTAAAGTGTTGTGATGAAACTTGAAATGGTGAAAAGCAATCAATTTATTTATTTAACTGATTTTTATACAAAAGAAAATCAAAATCATATATATATAAACTCCATATATACGTATGATCTATATATTATACAATATTGAAATATTGAAAATTAATCGATTAAGCAGGTATGTTACGGTTAATATGATTAATATTAATCTAAATAATAGTTAACAGGTCTATGTATGTTCCTCATCCTCTCCTAAACGACTGGCCGATTTCTACCAAACTTTGTAAACTTATTCTTTAAGACAAGTGAAAGAATATTGTCAACTTTTCAAAATGCAAAAGTTAATTAAATGCTCAATTAATTAGAAATTAAAAGAAATTTTGCAGTAACATGGGAGTAAATAATTTGCCAAAATATATTTTAATACCATTTTAAAATTCGAAATTTTACCATTTGAATGATATCAATTTCTTTTCTACACAATATTTTTTTCAACTGTTACTAATTAAAAAAATAAATGTATAATAAGTAAATTAATGCAAACTTTGAGCTACTCTACTATTATTTTTTTAAATTTCTATTTTAGTTTAACACATATCTTTTTACCATGTTTTTATTTGTTTCAAAGTGATTATTTAACTATGCCTAAAAGCAGGCATAAGACAATTGATCAAATGTTGGCAAGAAAAGTAAAACCTTAGCCAGTAAATGACATAAATGCCGGATGACAGCAACCGCTTCAGACTATGAGAAATTTGCCTTTTATCACCGAAGTTTCGAGGAAAATTATTTCGAAAAAAAATTTACACCATCTTAAAATTAAGAATTTTGCTTTACTGTGATACTAATTTCGATTTTGTGGAACTTTTCTTTCAATGATAATTAATTCTTTAGAAAATTTAACGAGATGATTTTCAAATACGGAAATTTGTAGGTATTCCTTTGCTGATCAAAGTTAAAGCTTTGAACTAATCTACCACTATTTTTAAATTTTCATTATATATGTGATGATAAAGATTTTTTATATTATAATATTTTATACAAAAGCAGTTTCGTTAAAAAATATTATATAATGAAAGGATTTTTATCCCAAGCAACGCTGGATTATTAATAATAATAACCTGTATAAGTGATTAATCGATATTTTGCATTGATGGTTAATATTAATAATTCCGGAATATTAAACGATTAATCATATTGATTGTTGCATACATGTATCAGAAGTTTTTCACGTTGATTTTATATTCTTTAAACAATACCTCTCCCTTATTCCTTTAGAAACGGAACAAAAGGATAAAAGTAGCTAAATACGATATCTAATAAAATTACTCCCAAATACGCCATTTGATGAGAAACCAAGTTTATTTTTGAATCGACGCTCAATTCAGTTCTTAAAAATTAGATCATTTTGGAATTATATAGCAGAAATTTTAGCAATGCTTTTATACTTCACTACATAATGTATATTTTTATAAGAAATTGGCTTATGATTTACGATTAGGGTCATTTTTAATCGAGTATACGTATTTCCTACAATTAAATTAAAATTTGTCATTAACGGTAGAAATATTAGAGCATTCAGACCTACAAGGAAACTGAGTGTTTATTTAAATGACTAAACTTGATTCAGCAAAACGTTTTCCTTATTTTTATAGTTCTTAATTCACTAAAACTTAGTATAGATTCACAATTTTTAAGCTTACAAAAATGAAGCCAATGTTACAAAACCTTAAGTCAATAATAAGTTACAAAAGGCCATTCGAAGAAACTATGTCCAAATGACAAATGCCAAAAAATTATTCTTGATTTTTATGGATTTCCTCATATTCTTCAGACATAGAGCTGAGCTAAAGATTTGAGAAAGATGATATTTGAAAATTTTTCTTTGAAACTTTGCCTTTTGTAATTTTTAATATTCTTTACTCCTGCATAAGTCAAGTTAAGCAATCCGTATTTCATAATATCCCATATTAAACGTAGGGAGGTAAAAATCCCCTGATTCAAATTTGTTTTCCTTATTTTTTTCTTCCAGTGTTATATTTGTTGAACAATATTCCCCCCCCCCCACACACACACATTTTTTTTTTTTTTTTACTTTTTCGTTTCTGAAATAACACAGTCTATTGCACAACATTAGATTATGTGTTATTCAACATTATTGTATGATATTGCGAATATTGCTTAATACTATTCATTATTGTACAATATATTTGCACTAAAAGGGTTACGAAGATGAAAAGGTATTGTAATGATAAAAAAAAATAAAATCCCTTCGATATTTTGATGTTTTTTCCCCTAAGTCCGAATCCCCCCCCCCCCCCCTTCAGTTTTGTGATTATTTTTTAGTTGAGAAAATGGTAATTCAAAATAGAAGGAGCTTGTTGGATGAAATTTCATATGTGGTCTTAACTAGAAAATAATAGATTTCTATCAAAATTTAGATGAAACCCTTCTACAGGAAGTCTTTTTGTCTCTACGTTTTTGTACATGAGAACACAGTAACTCAAAAATTTAATGAGTCAGATATATGTAATTTGTAAGATGGTTTTATTATCAAGATTTGAAGATGTGTGTAAAACTTTGGACTAAATCCGTCAAAGAATCGTTGATCCGTCTATTTGCCATTTTGTGTATATTTGAATGAGATATTGAGAAATATAAAAAGTTAGAGTATCTGATTTTAGTATATGGTCTTTACAACGCGACAATAGATCTGTGTGAAGTTTTAAACTAAATTAGGGAGAAAACTCTCACGAATATTTCTTAGTTTTATTTTATTTTATTGATTCATCCTCTTGTTTAAATTGGGAGTCCAAGATATAATTAACAATGACATAGCAAAGGAAAGTGACACCCAGTTCGTAATATAGTTCCCCCTTCCTAACGATCACTATTGTCCTAGCAATAGCACATTTTGTCTAAAGATTTTTTTTTCCTTTTAATTTTCATAATAGTCGCTTTAGAAAATAACATAAATGAAATTTTACTTAGGTAATCAAACTCTTAATATGAAAGGAAAATAAATGTGATTAAATAAATAAATAAATAAGTTTTTGAAAGAATGGTAGAGAAGCTGCAGCTCCATTAGATAAGTCGCCACTATCATCACTTCACTTCAATATAATTTTTTTCTTTTGCTTAAAAATAAATTAATTGATATAACTAAATTTTAAAAAATGGAATGAACTGCAAAGATTTACCCTAAGTTGATACTCCGATTTTTTTTATATTAATATTTGACAGAAGTTTTTGCGATCTCAAATATCTGCTACTCGGCCTCCTGTAGGGTCATGATTTATAGAAGACCACTTTCGTTTCTATCTGAAGAAAGCATATTTTAAAGTTAAATTGTTTGTGAAATCAATTAAGTTCGAAGTGTCCAAGCTCCATGCCAATAATATCTTAACTGATTTTCTATTTTGAAAATTATTATCTAGTCAATTCTTTCACCATTTAAGCTTCCATTTCCTTCATTTTTAACAAGAAAGAAAATCTATAATTTAAAAAATATTTAAAGGAAACAGTTTCTCGGGGGAGGGGATAATTTTCCTACCGTATCGATCGTCATTAATTTCACTTTTTAGTTGGAAAAAAACTCGCATGATGGCAGCACGAGATCTAATTTTTAATACATTGGCGGTCAGAGAACTGTTTTTCACGTCAAAATAAGAGGATATTTTGAATTACAATATCTATTTAATCATTGCTTATAAACAGTTCAACATTCACATTTAAGTCGTCGTATTGTATGTTTTAGGCGATTATCTACCTCCCCCCCCCCCTTTTTTTTTATCGAAGCGTTCATGAGAACGTCAGAAATGAGGTGAGATTGCATGAATTTCCATTTAAATAATTTATGTAGATGATAAAAACTACATTTTTTTTTTTTTTTTTTTTTTTTGTGAAATTTCTCCGAAAAATTATTACTTTTTGAGAGAGAATTTCTAAAAAAAAGTGAAACATTAAAAAACATTGGACAGAATTTGTCTGTTACACAAGAAGAGAAATTGGAAGATTATGACTTTAGTTTCACAATTTATAATATAAAGTTGTATTTTTTTCAGAATTTAATTGATATTTTCATCAAATTAGAAATCGTTTAAATCTTACATTTTATTTTATGTATGCATATTTAAAGCACTTATTAAGCTCATATTATTATTTTTTTCAATGCTGTACTGTACAATCGATAAATATTTGAATGGATTTCTAGAATTTTTAGAGTGGGAAAAATAAATAAAAGAATATCATGGATATTTCCAAGAAATATACCATATTTATTGATATGGGTTTCAAAATCTGGGAGAACTTTTTATTAATGTGATAAATATATTTTTTTAAGTTTGCATGCATTTCTAAAATTTTCAATAATTGAAATTTATAATAGTTTTCAAATACATATAGAGAGACAAAATATAAGAAAAGAGAATTCAGTTTTAAAGATAGTTACTTTTTCTTATATTTTCGGAGTAAGAAAAGATATTTTTACTTCTCTGAATAAAAATGAACATTGTTTTGAAACAGCTTTGGCAAAAAGATTTTGAGATTACTTTGGGGAAAATGAATAAGAACTTAGTTTCATTTTACTTTAAACATAAAAAGTTAACTATCTATACTTCCTTTTACTTAAATAAAAGATGAAAAATTTGCAGTATGTGTTTTTGTATGAAGAAATTTCTATATAACAGGAGCCTAGAAGTTCAATACATAGAGATTCGAATGTATGCCATTGAAATTCCAAATGTCTTTCAGAAACTTTTTCGGGAAATATGCCCTCATTCCTCGCATTGATTAAAATTTGTAAGATCTATTTTTTGTGATATATTTTGTTATTTTACGTAAAACGCAATTTGTATTATTACTTACTACAATATTTCTTTAAATTGGCCACTTGTTTGTAAAAGTATTTTTATGGCTGTCGAATGATATTTAAATTAATAGTTGGACTCCCCCCCCCCCCCCCCCCCCAAAAAAAAAAACCTCCCGAATTTCTGATTTGCTATCGGTATTTCATTTATACAAAAGTTCCTTGGGAAATTTTGCAATTATTTCATGTACCAACTCCAAGATATAAATATGTCTTTTCCATTAAATATATATTGAAATTTAAACTTTAATCTTTCAAAGACAGGATTAACATTTTTGTAATTTGAAATGCTAATTATAGGAAGGTACAGGGACTTAAAAAAATTTGAGTTTTCACAGCTTTCAAGACTGAAAGAAGATTTTCAAAGTGAGAAAAACTTGAGTCCCTCCCCCCTCACATTTGTACGTTGACTTCAGCAAGAATTATTTAACTTTATCCGTCCCAAATTAAGGATTGTTAGAACAGTAGAATCTCGATTACAAGAAAATCTATGGTTTTCAGTTTTTACTAAAGTCAATAAATTTTTTCAGAAAAACTAGTCAAACTGGCATTCGAGGATCTTTCATTGCTGAAAACTTTATTTAGAGAACATCTATCCAAACCCACACACATTAAATTAATATTATTGAAAAAGTACAAGTTGGAATTTTAAGATGTTGTAAAAAATGCATATTCTGAGATTACATTCTCCGAAGTTACTATGAAAAAATTTGGTCAATTTCTTATAGTTTGAAGCCGCTGTTGTCGTTGAGCTTCTGTTCCATTTGCTTGGAAAAGCTCTACTTTTCTTGCCTCTGACTGAAGGATTAACTTATGTTTATTTTTAGGCAATGGTAAATCTCTACTTTAATGTCATCAAAATATCTCAAATGATGTGTATAAAATATTAGAGAAATTTTTAAAAAACGTTTGTTGAATTGGTCCTGAAAGTCTTGTTGTTGCCTGACCAAGGCGTATCTATATATCTGATTATCTCGGAGCTAAATTTTTTTCAAAAAAACAAAACAAAAAACAATTACAATTAATGTAAAAATTGCATAGAAATGAAACTGGTATCGTTGAAAAGGTAAAGTTTTGAATTTTAAGATAGTGCAAAGTTATTTTTTCTGGAACAATTTTGTCGTAAGTTATATCGAGAAAATGATAAAATTTTGACTATTTTCTAATTTTTTGAATATATTTAATAAAATTATTAGAATACCCATTGGAACAGACGATTTTATAGCTAATTTTCCTTATACATTTTTAATACCTGTTATATTAGTACTGAAAATTTTGTTCACAAATGTTGAAATGTTAGAAAGGTTGTTTTCTTTTGAGCGATTGACTTAAGCTTAAGCTGACATCTTTTAAGTGATTCAATCTCTACTTTAAGACCAATGAAAGTATTGTCAAAAGACGAATCAAAATAACAGAAAATTTTTAAAAATAGAGGTAGGGTACTTCATAGTATCAACGTTGCCTAGCAAAGGAGTGCCTACAAATTTCCTTATTTCAGAATCATCTGTATTAAATTTTCTAAAGAAATAATTAGAGCATTTGAAAAAAATTGAATAAAAATAAAATTGATATCGCTGAAAATGTATGTTTTAGTTTTAGGATGCTGTATTTTTTTTTTTTTTTGAATAATTCCTCCGAAGCTTCTGTAGAAAAAAAAAGTAATTGGTTAGTTTCTCCATGCCTGAAGTGGCTGCTGTCATCGAACATCTATTTCATTAGCTGGCAAGTACTTTTCTTTTTTTTCGACACTGTTTGAACTACTGACTTATGCCTCCTTTTAGGCACTGTTAAATCTCTACGCAAAATAAGCACCTAGTTAAAAAGATATGCATTAAAATAAAATATAAATTTAAATAGTGGTAGAGAACTTCAAAGTTAACATTAATTTTAATGTGTTTAATTTTTCTAAACAATTAATTACTGTTGAAGGAAATATTGTGCAGAAAGGAAATTGAAAGCATTGAAATGGTAAAATTTTGAATTTATGTTGGCATTACATTAAAATATTTCTCGTGAGAATATATGTTTTGGAGTTACTGCAGAAAAACGATAAAGTTTCGATTAATTGAATATTTAATTGACTTTTGCACTTTGAAAAATTGACAGTAAGCTATCTCTTGTTCTAGAGAATAAATGTGCGAAGTTTGGTTGAAATCAGGTCAGTCGTTTAGGAGATATGGAACATTTCATATACAGTCACTATGACTTTTATTTATATTAATAATAACCCAGTAATTGCTACGTCCGTGCATCGTACAGGTATCCAATTAGCGCTTCTCAAAATTAGAAGCCGAAATTAAACCATTCAAAGACATTATAATTCGATACAAAAATACACATAATCCTCAAACGCCTCAAGTATTACAATAATTCATAACTTAATTAAAAAGACAGCACATTCTCGCAACGGACAGTGTAATGCAATTAGATAGTGAAAAAAGCAAAACAGTGAAGGGGTTAACCGACTTTTCAATTATCTGAGGTGACTGCGGTTTCATTTAGCAAAAGTTATTCGGGGTTCCTGAGTAACAAGATATTAAATGTTGAAGATAATTATTTAGAAATACTTTATATCAATAATAATTCATTTCACTCAAATTAATCAATTAAATATTTATTTTATCCATTTTAATTAATTAAAATTATTCATTCATAATTCATTTGTATCCAGATCATGTTTCTATCTAGAAACTGGTATACTGAGTCTGAGTGCATTTGATGATATCTATTAATTACTAAAAGAAAATTACTCTGTTGTTGTTAAAGATCATAGGGAAGGGTAAAATATTTATTAGTCTATACCGGGAGAGAGAGAAAGGAGAAACACTCTTCAGCACAAATAACTGGTGAACCGAGACAACTATACTCATGAAAATTGTATCTAGATATAAGCTTAATGTTACTGGATTAATGCTTTCTTTATATTATAAAAAACTTCTGGTCACGAACTGATGTATTCAAATGTATACAAAAATATTTGTTTAGCGTGATCATTACAGCGTTTCATATTATCAGTTTTGAAGTGGTTGATTCAGAGTCAATGATTGAAGTTCGTGAAATTTCTTGCTCCGCTTGTAAAGAAGCATCTGAAAGTCATTTTTCCCACGGGAGGAGTTTCACATTGTTTTATTCTTTTGCTCGGGCTTGGGCGATCTGGATTGATTTAAACGGACAGATTGACAATGGGTGCTGCCTAGTCTGGTCTGAAATCTGTTTAACAGCTTTAAAACTTTTTTACTGTGACTGAATTACGAAAGCAAAACGTATAGGAAAGAAATGATTTGAATGTTAAGGACGTAATTTAAATTCTTAAGAAGTATGAAAAGATACCTAAAATTAGTCAATGCAACGCTGCAGTTTTGTTGAAAATTTCACAAATGAAAAAATATATTGTAAAATGAACCGTTAAAGAAGGAAAGTCGTTAAGCAACAATCAATATATTTTTAATTAGTATCTTTGAAATAAATTATAAAAAGACTTGAAGTAAATGTTTTTTTTTTTTTTTTTTCATAATATGATAAAAATGTAGGTGACTTTTTCCAATTCGGTTATTATTATCAATCGGTTTATGTTTTCAAAATTCTTAACTCCTCAAATGATCACATTAAGGGCAGTTATTGTAGGAAAATGATTACGTCGCAAGATTTGTTTTCATATTAAATCGATACTACCCTATTACTTTGTTACTGAATTTCTGATCGTGACTCCTATAGTTTCATATAACTGAAGGGTATCAAACTCGCGACCTACAACGAATATTTTTGGAGCCCAGAAATCATAAAAGTAAGCAGTAAAAGTTTTAATAAAAATTCCATAGCTTACTTTTTAAAATTTCTAAATGTATTCCTGAAAGAAAAATCAAATCTTAAGGAAATTACATCGTTTCAAGAGTAAATGTTAACATTTTAAACTGTACATCTGAATTCGAAAAAGTTTCAAATTTTAAAATATTGGATCAAAAGTTTTCTTTTGTCTTCTCCATAAATATAGCTGACCTATACTTAAAGCCTGATGTTATACGAGGGAGTATTAAAAAGTAACGTGCATAATTTTGAACACAGTAATAATAATAATTAAAAAAAATTACTTTGAATGGCAATCTGAAATGGAATAAATATTGTCAATTTATTACTTAATCCTTGCAGTTTTGTCCGAACAGGGATAGGAGAAGAACTGTAATTTCGGTCGGGCTTTGGAGCACCTATCATATAGCTCTGGATTTAGCACCTTTAAATTTTCATCTGCTTGGACCTATGAATAGGTTCTTCGGCGGTCAGAAGATTGACTCTGTTGATGGTTTTCTATGAAACCAGAATTTTCAAACTGATCTAACACTGGGGCAAATACTTCACCATGAATGACAAATATGTCGAAAAGTAATAAATTGGTAATACTTTCATTTCTGTTTCATATTCTGATTCATTGCAATTTTTTATTATTATGTTCAAAATTATGTGCGTTACTTATTGATACTCCTACATATGATTTTAGAATCCTCCATGAATTATAAATGTAATTAATTTACTGTTATCAGCCAAGGAAATGGCCACAGGAATAGCATAGCAAAGTGTTTACGTTTTGTTTCAACAGCATGCGGATAAGCATTCTACAAACAAAAACACTAGATGCTTTAGAATTTAGAAACAACCGTAGAAAGGGGTTATCCAGCAAACCGGAAACAAGAGCTTCCTGTAGAAATTTGAGTGACCGGAATCAATTGGAGCATATTAGTTGAAAAGGAAGACGAAGCTGTTACCTGGCGGGAGGTCCCTCCAAGTAAATGACCTACACCATTTTCGGTTTAGAAGGAAATACAAAGTTTATTCAGAATGGTGGCATCCCCTCTTAGTAGCAGGTGGATAAATATAAATAAAAGGCGAAACAAGCTTGTAGGTAAACAATTTTCTGGTATTACAGATGTATCAGATTGTAGTTTAAAGCTACCAGGAAGGATTATCAACTATCAAAACATGTAGGCATCAGTGGTGGGATGGGGGCTAAGATTGTAGAAAGGAACAGGTTCAAAGTTCAGTTTTCACAGCATGGTTGAAAATAAGTTTGGATATGACATGATAATTTAATTTGTATGCAATAAGTGTT
This sequence comes from Argiope aurantia, assembly GCA_026543865.1. Taxonomy (NCBI): domain Eukaryota; kingdom Metazoa; phylum Arthropoda; class Arachnida; order Araneae; family Araneidae; genus Argiope; species Argiope aurantia. Next base: position 396,888 of record JAPMOR010046164.1, on the reverse strand, counting down.
GCGTCAGATGCTAATAATAAGTGAAGATTAAATAAATGATTCGCTTTAATTTTGCTAACAGATACATTCACACTTACATACATAGAAAAATATGCGCAGATACACGCAGTATGTTAATAATAATAAAATAATGTGATAATTTATTTGTGTTACTGCAGAGGTTGGTTGACCCTTTAATTACTAATGGGACACATATATCTCACACACATTGTAAATTTGTAACACATTTTAACCCTTTATTTACCGACGGTACTTTAAAGTACCGTTTAAAATCCGGCTGATATCTTCACAATATGACTAATTTTTCTAACAGTATTTGAAAGAATACGAAGAACGTATTTCCAATAGAAAGCATTAGATGTTAACTAAAAATAACATTAACAAATCTTTTATTATTTATTTAATTAATTAAATTATTTTATCATTAAAAAGCTTTTTTTTTCTTTCTTCCTTTGTTTATTATGTACTAAACCTTAGCTAATGGCCCAATAATAAATTTGAAAAATGTATGGTAAAATAATGCGATAAATAAAGGATTAAATCAGCCCATTTAAAATTCTTAGTCAAAGGACTAATTTAAATTCATTGACATTTCAGTTTTTTCCTCTTGTCTCTTTAATGTCTTATTTGCATTATGTTAAGATACGGTCTGTAATTCGAAACTAACTAAAAATTTTAGAACATCGTTTCTAAATTGTTTTAGTAAGCTCAATACGTTCATACTTTGTGACGTTAATGCTAGTAAAAGAATAATTATTAAGTCCTTTAGTATTTATTCAAGGACTTTGTACAGTATAAAATATTAGATAAAAGGAGAATCAAAATTCCTTTAAAAAAATTGAGCACGTTAGATGTAAATTGCACTGTTTAATTTGAAATTTTATTATACTATTGTTTTATTTTAAGTAGTGTATGCTATTTGTTTATTAAAATCATATATTTATCAAAATTGTCATTTTAAAAGTGCTTTTTTATAATTATTATAGCTTTATTCATTAAAATTAATTACTAATTATTCATTTATAAATGTTTGTTATTAGGTTGTTAAGCATCAAAAATAATTCATTCCTAATATCTCTTCTTTAAAAACTGTCATTCTCTCTTGCCGTATCAAATTTTAAACCCAGTTTTTCTTAATTCAAATTTTCGAAAAATTGAATTTTTATTTTGGTTCTGTCAATTTCTAAATAGCCATATTTTGCTGTCATAAATGCCAAGTTTTACTACCATAAATTTAGTGGTAAGGAAGAGTTAGAGTAAATGACATTTACACGAGATCAGGTTTCTTGAATTATGTGTTTCTCCTTTAAACTGAGTAGCCAAGGAAAATGTCGAAGTGGCATAAACTATTGTGGGGACTTCCTTCGTTTAAGATACATCAGTATTTTTAAGTAAGATGTGGACGAAAATTACATTGGTTTAAGAGATGTCATTGAAAATTAAATAAATAACCTATTTCAATTTTATTATCTTTTAATTGTTATGAATCAATATTTCAATTTTTATTCATTTTCACATTTCGGAATCGTGCCCCTCCACCCCCCAAATAAAAAGGACACCATACTTTTTTCTTAGAAAAAATCTTGCGATTAGAAATTTAAAAAGGAAACTGTTCTAAATAAATTTTATTATCACATCTAATAAAGTTAAAAGTAATGGTAAGCTTATCAAACGGTTAGTGCGAAACGATTATTCTTCTGCTATCCGCGCAAAAGTGAAACTTATAGAAACGTCAAAGTATGGGGGAAATGACAAATTAACCAAAATTAGTCAATAATAATTTAAAGTGAAACTAAGAACTGTAATTATGTGTTATTTCTAGTTTGATAAAAAAAAATGCTAGTTTTAATCCATTTGTTTCTACTTTTACTAGAAACTACGTCTGATTCTAACAAATGAAGCTTATTAATAAGCAATAATATAGGTTTGCAACTTAAAATTTGAAAATGAATTATTTTTATTTTTCCTTAATAACTATAATTGGTTTCTAGAGATCCATCATATTATACAGTGAACTTTTCTTTTGTCGTTAATTACTTCACATTAATTTAAAGCCTTTACAATTCCTTTTTTCGCTGAAGTAATAATTATTATAATACAGGAGAATGACAATTACTCGAAGCATGATTGTACCAATCTCCGATTATCCATATTGATTTTTAGAGTGGGAGTTTTTATCCGTGAAATGTCAAAATTGGTAAAAATTTTAGCGTGAACGCTGTGAGAGTTTAACGCATAATTTTTTTTTTTTTTTTGCTTCTTTTGTGTGCAAAACTTACATTCACATTCCTCTGTACCTCATGTTTTTAATTTCATAAAAAAATGATATTTTTTTTCTATATTTATAGTTTTATCCAATAATTTGAATCCGTCCTACCTAATAATTAGAATTCTACCATAAAAATATTCCACAATCCTCCAAAATTTAACTGCCCTAGATTCCAAATGTATATTACACAAGGAAAAAGGGAGAATTAATCAGTGCTTCATAAACGATTAATTTTCTGATATAAATAATGTCTTGATTTCAAGGTGTTAAAATTTGAATAACTTTCTTAATTTTAGGATAATATTATTGAAGAATTGAAAGAATCAAGTGTATTAAAATGTTCGTTCAGCGCGGTTTCATACCATCTCGATCAATAATTTGAGAATCTCTCTTCTAATAGAAAACATTTTTGTTTAATAGAATTTTGTAAAAAGACGTCATTTTTAACATTTTACGCAAATTATGACAATCAAATATACTAATATGAAAATTTCAATGAAATTGCTCCCTTCCTTATAATTTACTCTAAAGTTGTTATCATGTTAATTAATCAATCGTTTATCAAAGTATGGACCTTATCAAGTATATTTCAAACCAAATGCTGGAAACTTTATATAAGGCAAAATAAATACGTTTATAGATAAACAATTTAACAATTAACTTTTTCAGTTTGTCTAAATTTATTTTTTTAAATCCCAACTCACTGTTAAAAATCTACAATATCAGTGGTAGTGGTCTCCACGACACTTTCTCGCATACTTTCCAATTAATGTCTTATCCCTCTTCTCCTGCATTTGTGGATATTGGGTAAGAACGCGAATGCCTTACATGGCATTGGCGAACATTAGTTACCAAATATAGATCTTTAACTCGAATCCAACATTCTTACTAAATCTATCATGAGAATAAGTATTTTAGACACTTTTTTACGCCCCATTGTCATCAAAATTTAACACATAACTACAATTGTATTTAAAAAAATCAAACACCGAATTTCATTGATTTAAATCATTGTGTTTACGAGTTATTACGTTTACATGCATGGGAAAGTACAAATCGGCAGACGTTTAATTCTTTGATAGATCTGGTCCAAAATTTGTTGAATATCGACATTATAGATGCTAAGCCTGTATACTAAATTTTATCACCCAGACTCTAGACGTTTTAAAGTTTTCGAATACAGTTTTATTTAAACAGCCAAATGGAAAGATTTCCTTTGAATGTATTTCGTTCAAAATTTGACAGAAAACTATCAATTTGGTCTAAAGTCCAGATGCCAAATTTCATTCGTCTTGCTCAAAGCGTTTTGAAGTTATCGTGTTCACAAACAGAACAGAACGTGTTGAACTCCTGCAGATCTGGAATGAGAACATTTGTCAAAATCTCTAGTTCCAATTTTTGACGATAACAATACTTTTTGCTTCTTAAAATAAAAAGAAAGGTTGAAATATCCGCGGCTATTACTTTATTATAAAAAAATAATTCATGCTAACGGAGGATATAATTTCTTTTTCATTTCAAAAATCTGTTTTCATAAATACATGATGTTATTCTGTCTATTAACAAATAAGTTTAAAGCGAAACTTCTTGGCCATTATTGCAGATTTTCTGAGAAAATTATTGTTAAATTTAATTTGATTAATTTCTTATTATGTAACATTTATTTTATGCATTTTAATATCAGTGTACTACAGTAAATCCTACAAGAAAAATAAAAAAATCCGTTAGCAGTAACTTTGTATAAAATATTAATTCAGATTATCGAATTTAATACAAAATCTTTCATTCCTTATTGAAAATTTACTTTTACTAATACGATTTATAAAAATTATAGCTTTGTTTTACAAGAAGTGCTTTGTGATAGAGTTTCAGCTTCGGGACTGCAGAATTCTAGATTCGAAACCGACACTTCAAAAGATCATCCACATATTCGAACCTAATGCACGTGAAATAGTACGTCTAGAATCAATCGCCCTTCCTTTGGTGTGCTGGGAATATTTGACGAGGGAAGCCGGATCAGGTATCGTGTTCGTCATCCAACCACAATTCAAAATTATGATGCCCATCTCAAAATACTCCTCATGTTTCTTTAAAAACAGGATGTTAATATAACGAAACCAAATCAAACTTCTTTAACAACGAGCAAATTAAGAGCGTCATAAAAATTCATCTCATCACAGCTTAAAATGACTTTGATCGTCCCAAACAGCTCTCGTGTTGCTCTATAAATAGGATGCTAACAAAACGAAATTAAATTTTGTTTAACAACGAGCGATTTATGAGAGAGCAATTTTTTACGATTAAGAAATAACACGATCCACCATGACGTATTTTACGATCAAACTATTGAAAAATTGTAATTGACTGCATTATCTTCGTTCTATCATAAGTATAACATTTTGTGAATCGTGTTCTTATTCAGTTGACCCATTTATAAAGTACCTCATAAAAGTAGAAATAAAGACAGGCACAAAATAATAATGCGAATCTTAGTCTCCAATCCTACTTTTTAATGGTATTACTGTATAGAAATCAGATCCTATGACCTTATTTAGAAAGTGCTACTACGTGAAAAAAAGAAAGCTTATCTCTTGAGGACATATCCAACTAAAATCCTAGTCGAAATAAAACTACATTCATCACGTTTTATTATTTTTGTAAGAAAGAGAGACAGATGAAAATAAGAAATTTTCGATAACTTTCTTCTTTCACTTTTTTCATTTTTTAAAATAATCTCAAATAATATCTTGTATGTCATGTGACTTATATCACCTGCAATATCCCATGAGATATGTTTAGACTAACAGTTCGAGGAGATTCGTCCTCACAGAAAAAAATAAGGAAAGAAAAAAAATCTTTTACTAATAATTCTTATTTAATCCTGTAGTTATTTTGAATGCATTAATAATAATATCATAGCAACATTTTTAAGAGCGATTGTACGATTAAATTATTAGCAGTTGTATATCGTTTTGTGTGTAGCATTTTTATATAGAAGAAACGTTTATAAAAAGCATACTAAGTTGAAAGTAATAATTAAGATATATACAATGAGAAACTGTAATGTATTTAAATCTCAGTCAGCGTTAGTATTTTTTTTTATTATTATTATTGCTTTTACACTACAAAGGATCCACTATGATGTGATTTAGAGAGTGTTACTATAATCCAAGTAAAAAAAAAATTAAAGCAGCTTATCAAATTTGTGTAACTAAAACTTGAGTTGAAATGAGCTTACCATATCATTTCACTCCTTTTGAAACGAAGAGAAAGATAAGAAAAAAAGAAAGAGAGAGAGAGAAAAAAATGAAAGAGAAAGTTTCAATAGCTTTCCATTTTACGCTCTTGCAATTTTTTTTAATAATCTCAAATAGCATTTTGTACGCATTTTGTCTTATGTCAGTTACAATATCCTATGGAGTGCGAAAAAGTTTTGTTTGCTCACTGGAAGATAAATATATATATATAGCAGCATCAAAGAAAGGATCAAGCTGTGAAGAGCGCAAAGCAACAGCAAAAAGACATGCGGTTAGATGCATTCTCTGAGAACGTGTCTTTTTATCCTCTACCACGTTGAAATGCAAGGAGAATGACACATGTCAGGAAGTAATGCAAAGAAGCAGTTTGTCAGTTTGGGTTTGAAGGAATCTCTAGATGTATCCTAAAAAAACAAAGCTAGGAGGAGCTCGGGGAACGTATATAAATAAAAATCTGAACACAAAAGCGACAGGATTGTTTTCTTCTGTTTTTCTATATACTTTCACTATATGATAGTTTCTATATTTGGATTCGTACAACAATGAGAATTCAGTTTTTTTTAAATCTCTTTTCGGATATCTTCCGATTTTTTTTATCGCATGTCGGATCACTTCCGATTAAAAAATTGAATCCAAAATTTGATACTATCTACAATTTTCGTAACAAGATCATATAACAAGTTCCATGTTTCCAGCTTCTTGCATTTTTGAACTATCGCATATGCATAAATTGTCAGATCTATAGATGGTTAACCATAAATGAATTTGGTTAATACAGATATACAATTCTGTTGACAAAACAATATGCTAGATGTCATCTCGTATGCTTGCTACATTTTTATATTCTCGTGTATTAAGCATAAACTATACGAAGCAAAAAGTATTACAATTGTCAAAAAATTCGAAAAATTGAATCTCCGCATTTCAGATCTCGCTGAATCAGAAAAATGCATTTTTGAAATTATATCACTCTGTGAACACGATAATTCAAAAACCGCTTTGAGTTAGATAGATAATATTTGGTGCATGATCTCCATTCCAAATTTGGAGATTTCTATCAAATTTTGAGTGAGATTCATTCAGAGGAAGTATGTCTTCAGAGGAAATCGGTCTGTTGAAATTCGAAAATGAGTTAAAATGATAACTATAAAACGGAGAGCCTAGATGGATGAAATTTAATACACAGATTTAACATCTACAGTAGCCCCATGTTCAACAAATTTGGAACTAAATCCGTCAAAGGGTTGACTATCTGTTGATCTGCATTTTCACAAATATGTAAGCTTGATATCTCAAAAGTGATTTTGTTGTTTCTAATGGCACTTGTCATAGAAGAGCCCACTGATTTTAGAAGGCGGTGATTTAAGCCAAAGGTGCGTCTCTTGTTTTTTCAGTAGCCCCATCTAGGACCAAGAGTACTACACACACGTCACAACCCCTTTTACGGGGCGGATTTCATTCATGCGTTTCATTCACTCATCCACAGATCGTAATTTAGACCTGAATCAGAGAACGATCATCCCTGATCCAGTACCCCCAGTGATATTACTCTCGAGGAGGACTTTGTGACCACGGCAGATTTATACGTGCGCCACACGCACGGAGAGTCTTCGGCTGGTAGGTCAAAAGTGTAATTACTTAAATATATGGAATTTAGTACGTGATTTTGTGAACTGTAGCATTTTACAATTGTAGTTCTTGCTCAAATTTTAGATTTAATTGGTTGGTAAAAAAAGTATACAAAATAAAATTTGATTTTCATGTACTTGTACGTTTACCAAATCCCAGCGATTAATCATCAAAGATCGAATTCTATTAAGATCTTTCTCAATTATTTTTTGCTAATGACATATCATTATAGAACATTTATCAGAGAGTGTGCCAGAAAGTTTGGTGGACACCATTCCTGCTGGTTATGTTATCGAACTCACTTGCAGTCAGACGGGCAAAGCAACAAACTTTCTGCTGGTGTATTTTGTTTAATGTTTGATAGAAATCTGTTATTCAGGTGGAAAGGCCATTTACCATCTAGTTCATTATATTTTTAAGTTATCATGCTCGTAGACAGCTCTCGGATAGAGAGAGAGATAATTCCAAAATTATGTTTTCCGAATTCAGTGTGTGTAATCATCAAAACCTTGAAGTCGAATTTTTCGATGTTTACAATATTTTCTATATGCTTACTTCATATACGAGAAGGTAAAAATTTTAGAAAGGCTATCCTAATAATGCTTGTAATGTAAATGTTTTTCGTTTCTTTGGTGTTAATCAATATAATCAAGGAAAACAGCTTTTCCCATTATGAAAAAAAAAAGCTATAATTTCTGCATTAACCAATTTATATTTTTTAATTATTTGATGATAATGCGTAGCTGCATCATTCATCTTACATCAGAATCTCAGCTTTGAAATAGCAATGTCAACAGTTTGAAACCTCGTTTCATTGAAATCAGTCATGGGATCCAGCACTGGGTCTTCTAAAACCTTGGCGATAAAATGTATTCTAATTAGTACGATAAAGTTGAAGAAGTGAAGACTAAATGCAGTTTCGTCGTATGGTTTTCGTATCATCATAGCTCAAAGTTGCAGGATTTGTCTTCTAATGTAAATGCATAATTTCAAAATAGAAGACTGTACTGCTAAATTAATTCATCAGTTAATGTGAGTAATTAAAAAGGGTATATATACTCATATACTCATACATATACTCATATTTAAAGAAATTATATTTTTACAAGTGTTTCAGGTACACACATAACGTATAATATGTTTAATTTCTATTTATTTTATTTGAAAAGTTTATACTTCTCCCTCTCTCTCGTTTTTATTTAGGATTTTTTTTTCTTTTTAATTCTACCATTTTGCCATCACATAATTTGTTTAAACATCTTCATATTTCGCAATGATTGAATAAAACGTAATATTTACTATTTATCATAAGATATAAAGTCATTCTAATGATTATCACATTAAATCACCTCTGCTAATATGGTGGAAATAATTCTATAAAACACATGAAAATCATTTATAGAACCTATTTTTCTCTTTAATCAAAAGCAAGACTAATATGCAATAATAAGAACTTTTTATTGTGGACTCTACATTCAAATAATAACAATCTTTATAAGTTTGCAACAATAAATAAGATTTTGAAATACAGTTTTCGAATATTTTAAGTTATTTGAGGATCTTATGAAAATTATCTCCTCTTAAAGAAGTTTAAATACAGAGTGTTTCAAAAATTATAGAACAAACTTTAAGGGTAATTCAGGCATACAGATACAAATTATTTTGAATCGGAAACGCAAAGAAGGGAGAAATTTACAATCATCTCTTTATAAGATAATTAACTAAAAGAAAAAGAAAGCCAAAATAAATTGTATAGCACATGTTGAACATAATATAAATTTACAGCTAAACAATAGAGTTACATGAAGAACAAGATATGAAGCATGTATATTTTCGGGCGATAAGTCCTCTGAATATTTAGATTAATTATATACCCCAAGGATTGGGTCTTACTTGTCATTATTTTATTTGTCATCCTGTATGCATCTTGCAATTTTGTTATTCGTTCCAATGAGAGAATTGTGATATTGTAAGTTTATATTCCAGTAATTTGTGCTGTACACTTTGTTTGGTGCGCCCGTTCCTTTTATATAATTCACTGCAAGAATATCCTCTATAGCCATTCTATAGTAAAAATGATTCTGTTTGCCTTCTCTGTTTTAAATATTTTCACCTATAATTTAGAAAAATTCTGTTTTAAGGGGGGGAAGTAAATTGATGGAATTTTATAAAGTTATCTGTAAAGTTAAAAATTACTGAATCTAGTGTACTGAAATTTTTACTGAATCTAGTGTGCGATCTTTGGCAGGTATGTTTGACGACTATCCCTGGTATGCAATTAATACAAAAGCATCCGAAAATCGGAAATGTATTTTGGGCGCCTTTTTTTTATTATTTTTACCTCCCAACCGACTGAAATCAAAATTCGAAATAGTTACACAATTGTAGTCACGAAATCACATACCATATTTCATTTATATAAATCATTGAGCCTTTGCGTTACTGCTCTAACATCCACGCGGAAGAACAGACCATCAGACTGCAACCCTTTTATAGATTTGCTCAAAATTTGATAAGAATTTACATTTTAGATGATAAAACTATGAACCAAATTTATGAAATTTCCTAAATTTACATAAAGATTTTGGTAAATTACATTTGCCAAAATTGTTATGTCTTGGAACTATTACGTTTACATGTATGCAAAAATACGGATTAACAAACGGTCAAATCCCTGGACGGATTTTGTTTCAAATTTGATGCGGATTAACAATTCAAAGAACAATGTTTAAAATTGTTTTCTTGCTTTATCGTTAAAGAATTGTTTACCATTCTTTTATTAATTAAAATATATAAGACGTTTGATAATCATTATCACTTGGCATAGTAATAATAAATGATATTAAGTGATTTACAGTAAAATAAAGATAAAACTATTTTCCTAATGAATATAAAATCAGTCTACATTAGAGTTGCAGTTAACGCTAGCAAATAATAGACTGCTTTCTGTCGCATACATTTTGCAGATTAAGAATTGTACTGCTTTAGAGCTGCGGTCCACGGTGTCGTGTTTGTATTATTATGGCTGAATGTTCGAAAATTGATTGCATCAAATACGCCGTGTAAGAGGACCTGATGTCACCTAAATCATTTTAGGCAATCGCTTTTCTGTCCGTACTGCATGGAAGCTTGAAGAGGGAATGTCAGCTTAGGCAATATCTTCGTCGTCTGACCATTGCTCAAAACTGCGTAGCCTGTTCTAAAAAGACCTTTAAGTCGATTCACAGTGGGTTGTTAATGTTATATGTTATGATAAAAAAAACTTTTGCCAGAGTTGCTATGCACATCACCACTTGCTAGAACCAAGCCATTTTACTCTCCCAGATTCTATATGTTACTTCAAAATTCATTTTTCCTCTTTTGGATTTTTTTTTCTTTAACTTTACTCTTGTCTTTTCTTTCTTTTTTTTCCAGGTGGGCCAATTAGGAAGAAGGATTTAAAAAAAATATTGTTACTTGGTTAAACTTTTTCTGAGGTGAATCCTTAGGGAGAAACCTGATCTTTGAGAGAGCGTATTATTACTTAAAGCCGAATGTTGCACTACATGTATCAAACAGAAATCAAAATTTCACAAGTTGTAATGTATGGCTTGCTTCTAGATTTGTTACAATTTGCCCTAAAGCATCATTTCTTATATTTTTGCTGATTACAAAAATATTGCTTTTAGGGAAAAAAAAATTAAAGCAACATTTTAAAACTCAAAACATTGGTAAAATAAATGAGTGAAAATATTTTTAGAAAAATCAACTATCTTATCTAAATTTTATGAAATATTTTTCTAATCATTAATATACTCCAAAATATTATGGAACACATGTTCATAACCTCTCACCACCATCTTGGCTGGGCACTGACTATGCTGATGTGTGCATCGTCATAAAAATCATATTTAGAGAAAATTCTGATTAAAAATTTTAAAAACCTCTGCAAAAAGTGCGTGTTGTAACTTGCCTCTGGCTCTCCTACGTCTTCTACTAAACTGGGTTTTTATTTTTTATTTTGTCATCGATTTCGTTTCAAGATTTTTTTTCCCCCGTCCTCATAAGGATACAAAAGTAAACAGCCTAAAAAGATTTCTAGTTGAAATATTTGATTAAGACATCGCAGCGTATCTAACTGAGATGCCTAGTAAATCCATTTTCTAAAATCCACGGACTTCTAAAACTTATTCAACGTATTTTTACCTATGCTTTAATCTAAGTGCGGACTCGACTCTCCACGGTAACGCCATGACAGCTCTTACCCTACTTTTTTTATGCCTTTTTGTCCTTGTGACTGTTTCTGACAGTTTTTCATTTTCGCTTCTGATCACGCGGTGGTAACAAACAAAAACGATCCTAAGCTTTTTGAGCAAGTCTGTTGGTAATGAGAGAATGTTTGTGGTGGTACTTGGGTGGTCTGGATTTGTTTGAGCGTCATCTGGCTCACCCAAGAATAACAATCTCTTCCTTCTCTTTCCCTTGCTGCATGCATCCAAATATTGGCACATGCCTCTTTGCGATTGTTTCCATCGTGGTCCGATGATGTGAAAGCTGGAGGGTCCGGCGATTGCGGTTACCTCAGCAAACACTTGATGCACTAGATGCGCGTATCGAATCTCTGTTCAAAAAGACCGACCAACTTTTAACTCCAATCGGTAGAGGATAATTGACTGCAAACGAGTTCGTTGCGAAAGAAAGGTAAACAAATGAAAGAGATGATTTTCTTTGTAACATTTAAAGAAGATTTATTCTTCTTCAAGTTGCATTAGCTCTCCTTCCTTTCCAGTGTTTAATCTTCCGGGTAGAAGATCCATTACCTAGATCGCCTTTAATAACTTTTGGGAAATATATTTCTAAGAAATAGTAAAAACGTTTTTCAATTGTGCTTTACTATCTTAACGAGCCATCTTCTTATTGAAAGTATAAATAGAAAGTGGAGGAATTGGATAAGAAAATTAGATATCGGAGGAAATAAATATAACTTTTTGTCAGAGAAGTTTAGAACTTTTCAGTTTCTCTTTCTTTTGAGATATTAAAACAATTTCCCCTTATAATTGAAAAAAAAACCTTTTAATCTAAACACAGATTTTTTCCCCCTTAAAAACTAGATTCAGACTTCATGATTTGGTACTTAAAGATTTATACTTTTTCCAATTGCATAGGTTTTTCCTTTGAAACTTTTATCTTCTGTATTAAAAATCATATAGTGTGCTATGTTATTGAGACTAACTGTCAAGAATTTGGGGAAGAATTTTTTTGGATTTTGTCTCCAAGAATGTTTTCTCGGTCATGACGGAGTCTTTTACTGCTATTACAAACAATCTGGTGCTAGCGGGTTTCTGATGTCTTTTAATTCTTAATATTTTTAGAAAAAAATCCTTCAAAATGATTCATTCTTTAGGTTAGAGAAACAAGAATCATTCTATGTTGTAGCATTTAAAACTAATTCTTCAAATTCCACTATTTTTTTCAATGATTTTAATATTCTGTGTAGAAGATCCATTACCAAGATTGCCTTTTATGATGTTTGTGAAGGTACATCTAAAAAATAACCAAGATAAAAGTTGTTTGCAACTAATCAGGGCATTTCGTTATTCTGTTTGTAAGTGATTGGTAGTAAATGGTCTCCGGCTTTAGGCTCTGTTTAAAGAGTGTAGAAAAAATGTATATAACAATTACAAAAACTTCTAGTTTTGAACGAAATCGTCTCCTGGCTTACTACGGCTCAAAATAGCAGGGTCTATCGGAAAATAAATATCGTATAATTTCAAAATGGTGCATTAATGTCTGATTAAACTTTCTTTGCCTATGTATATAAATCAAAATAATTCATTTTCAACATAATTATGACTATAAATTGTTTCCTTTTTTGTTTAACCACTTAGACAGCCAATCTAAGATTTCTTAAACTCAGTGTGGAAGCTTCTATAAAATTATTTTTCGAAACATATTTGTCTAACTTTTGAGAAATTATTATATTCTTACATCAAACTGTTTATTATAGTATGTTGTTGACCTTATTAAAGTTTGTGTTATGAGTTTCGAATCATCGTCTATTGTATAATATTATAGTGAAAACTATGCTACAGAAATTACAGTAACAATAATTTATTTTATGAAATGTATGAAAAACATTTTAATTTCTATATTCTATTATTTGTATACTTTTTCCCTCTTTAAAGAATACATCGTTGCCAGGAGATCCAAGTTGCATTCCCAGATAAGACCTCGTGTTCTGAGCCAAAATTCTACATCTTCCGTCAAGTTACTCGTTATAAAGAGGGGCAGTACGGACTCCGACGATTGTCTAAAGTGATAAAGATTTGTACTTCCTCTTTGTCTTTCTTCGGTCACTTCTTGAGTTGAAGATAATCAATCGTCAAATAATAAAACTTTATATTTTCATAGCAGATTGTGAAAAATCACATAAACAAGTTTTGTAAATCTGGAATTTGTCGAAAATTTAATAAAACCCAGATTTATCAGATATTTCTATGTGTTTTTTCTTTTCTTTTTCGAAACTGTTAGAACGGAAAATAGTTTTGAAAAATAAAAGTGACACACACACACACAAAAGGGGGGGGGTAAGAGAAAGCTAAAAGGGTTGGAGGAGAAAGTGATTTCAAAACACCTTAAGAGTTATCTTAAAAAAAGCTGTTAATAATAGAGTCTTTAGAGCAAATGACATCGCAGATGAAACGTAAGAACCCAACTCAATCAATATCTAACTGAAATTTGTCTTTTAAGTTTGTTATGATGTCAGGATTTTTTCTTTCCATAGAAACGCACAACGGATTCCAAAACTGAATTAGAGTGGCTTGTTTGACGCTCGTCGCTGAAAATAAATTGACTCAATTTAATTATTTTGGAGTAATTAGAATTAATGTATAAAATGTTTTTAATTAAACAGTGAAAATTGACTATTTATTTCGAATTCGTTGTCGGTGATTCAAATTTTTCTTTTGTCAATCGAATTTTCTATTAATATAATGCTAAAATACCCTCTTTAATTTGAAATATTATGATTAGTTCTAACTAAAAATAGCAAAAAATGTTGTTTTCATTTATAAATTATTTTCTCTAATTAAATATTTCCGTACCTTGTATTTTTAATGATGGTAAGTAAATAATTCTAGGTCTATAATTCATTTAAAGAATTTATTTTTGTGCACTGTATTCAATAAAAAAAAATAAAAAAAAATCTCCTCACTATTTTAAGAAATGTTGAACACGTTATTTGTAAATTTTGCTGTTTATTTTGAAGTTTTTTAGTAGAATTGATGTATTTAAATGCTGTATAAAATTTATTTCATAGAAATTAAATTTTTATAAATGCAAAAGTTTTTAATTACAATAATTAACTCTTTATGATCATATTTACTTCATACCCATAATTATTTAACGTGTGACGATAGTGATAATAAGTGAGTAATTTCTAAAAGCCATTATCTCACTAGAAAACTTTACTACTGCAGAATGCCCTGAATTAAAAAAAAATAATCAATCAAAATTTCTCATTTAAAAATTTCGAGCTTGTTAGACAGGAATTACACCACCTAATTTGAAGTGTTATTGTTCTATCAGTGCTTACTGTTCTCAAAATTATTTATCAATTTATTTAAATCATTATATTTAAAATTATAAATTTTTAATTATAATTGTTATAACTTTAATTATTAAAATTGCTATTTATTTATATATTACGTAATATTAATTAAAACTATTACATTTTAAATGTTACTCTCTATTGATATTTTTTTTTAGTTTAAAAAAATTATAAATTTCTTTGTTTTGTATCCCTTTTTAGATCAAATTTTTTTTAATTCGAATTTTCGGATAGAGAATTTCGAATTTTAGAGTGTTCCCGTCTACTTAGAATTTCCTTAGGATTCATTCTTAAAGTTCTTGTATTGGGATCAAACTGATTTTCATCCGGTCAATTTATTTGTATATTAATATATTTATGCAATTCGTAAAGTTTGAAGAAAATGTAGGAAAAATATTTATCCCGAACATATCTCTAGATCGATACAAATATTCCTGTTTGTAGAATTCTCGCATTTGAAACTGTCTAATTAAAAATACATAGTTCTTATACACAACTGATTTAATAACTAATTCAATAATTCTTTAATTTTGCTTATTTAAATTATGTTTATTTTCAAGATGCAAGAAAATGAATCCATTACATCTCCTCCGAATCTACCGAAGGGCGGAAATTAATATAGTAACAGTATTCGAAATGGTGCACAAATTCAGGGGAACAATGAATAGTACTATAGGTTACATACATGATCAATAATAGATGGTGGTTGCAGTCAATGTGTAACTCGATGCCCCAGACTCCCTGTTTAAATACGTTTGATGTCAGCTGAAGTGGAAAATTCCAGCTGTAGTAAATAGAACGAATTGTGGTCGATTCAAAAGTTTTTGGAATTTGATGCAATAATGGAATAACGCGTTATGATATAATAAAAGTATAAAAAGCTTTTTTAAATGCGTTTTTATTAGTATATTAAAGACCGGAATATAGTCTTTTCTGATAAAAAAAATATGGACGTCAAAATAAAATCGTAAAAGCACAAGGCGTTTCTTAGCTGATAGGAATTTTTAACGCTTATAATTTATTTTAATTTTTAAGGAATGTTTTGGAATATTCTTTCTCGTGATAATCATTTTGATTGCATTACTCTACTGTATTATTTTCAGTGGCACGCGTTGTTACGATTTTCTTTTGATGTCGATACTTTGATCAAAAAATTATCTTCAACTTACTTTTACCCCCCCCCCCCCCACACACACACATATAATTTATAAAAGCAAACTGATAAAACATCTTCCTTTATATTCCATTCTTTTACTCTTTTGCACTTTTAAGTCGAATGTGACTATCCAATCTGAATGACGCATTATTTTGATATTTATGATATATTTTGGCAGATTGAAAAACCACGGAATTATAAAATGTCAAAGATTAATTTATAGGAATTAATATATAACAACTCAACTCTGAGAGGGTGTTGTTTAAACTTAAATCTTATCAAATTATTGCTATCATTAATAATAATCCATCAACAATAATTTAATTTCCCAAAATATTGATAAAGATTTTGACCACAATTTTATTAATCGTCCAAGAGCTAAGGATTAATATATTTCATAATTCATTGTTGTAAATAATACAAAATTTTAAAATCACCTTTTTTTTTGCAATTCGCTACCCGATGGAATAACTCGTATGGAATAAAGATTTAATTAGTAATGATCAACTAAATAATAATTATTTACTGAAATTATGAAAATAATTTTTGTCATTGGGAACGCATAATTATGCGAAATTTCTTAACTTTAGTACATCAAGAGTGACTGAAAAATTGAGCACAAAATTTCATTTTTACAAACGTGAAACATGTCATATTAAAAAAAGAAAAAGGTGCATTTCTATATTGGAAAATGATAATAAACGAACTCTAAACTTAACAATAATTTTAAACATGAATTATATTAGTTCAAAAAGCATGATTTTGTAGAACCTTTTTTGAAAATCGCTTCTTTGAGCAAAATAAACCAACCATTTTGTTGTTTTTTATCTAAAAGTAAAGAAACCTGTCAAAATTTCTCTGAAGACGATGCAAGTTTCCTTTCTAAATATAATCAATCACATAATTGAATCTCTTCTTAGATAGGATTGACTGGCTTTAACTTATCTATACTCAAACAAAAGAAATTGTAGATTCGATATATCATAATTATTTCAAATTGAACTGTAAATCATGAAATCCTTAAAATAAGCATCTAAAATATTTGACATCATTTTCAATAACAATCGGCAATCTCTTAATGCATATAGCAAATTTTCAACAATCATTGAGCGGTGATGACACTCATTCTTGCCTTTAAATAAAATATTGCCAGTGTTTAATGCATTTCTTAGAAATGTCTAGTCAAACAGGTATTTTTAGATCATGGGAATCGAAATATGTATAAGTAAATTTATCAAATACTTAAGTAATTCTGTTTACTTTTATTACAAAGAAATTCTTTAAAAAAAACGAATAGGTATTTAATAAGATTTAGCTTTAGAATCAATTAATGATATATTTTTCTTCACATATCATAATTTTAGCACTTCTGTTTATTCATCTGTTGTATATTTCAAGTATAATTAATGGTTTGAATACAAAATAAGAAATCTTAGGAATTTTTGGGATAAATTTGAAAATAATATAGAGGGTATCCACTCTAATTGTTACCCAACAACAAATTTCTAAAATGTTAAATAGAAACATATTTCCAATTAGAAAATGACGTAATTTTTTTTAGTTGACTCTGAATGACGCAAATATATCCATCCCAGATATGGGAATAGGAAACATCCCTTTCAGTGGTGAGTTCTCGCTTCTTTGAAAGGTATATTAAAATTGTGGAGTCCAGTTACTTCCACTCCAATGACGCGACGTTTCTACTACCAGAGAGACTTTATCGTGGATAGTGATGGCCTCTCAGACTCAGTCTTAATTCTCGCTACCGAGCTATCGAGCTGATGCTCATTCAGACAACTCCGTGCGCTTTGGTAGGTCAGAGATGACCAGGGATGTGGTTTACTTTCTATTTAAAGGCCTTGTTTCATAGCACGCATAACTATTTTATTGAACAATGAAGATGATAAACTTTTACAAACGTACCTGCGCCGGCATCCTGGCATAGAGGTAGCGCTTCTTCCCCGTGATCTGGGCGTCCCGGGTTCGAGTCCCGGTTTGGGATTGGTTCTTCCGTTGTTCTATCTGGGAGATGTGCGAATGTGCCCTCCTGTAAAAAGGGGTTGTGCAAGCGAAAGAATGATGCGTGAGTAGCGAAGTCGTACTCTTGGCTCTAGTTGTCGCTACTAAAAACAAACAAGAGATGCTCCCCCACTGGCTTAAAATCGCTGTCTTCGAAAAGCGGGCTTGTCCATGGCAAGTGCCATACGAAACAACAACAAACATTCATGCAAAAGTATTTTCTTTTTCTTTTCACTTGAGCGTGGAATAATTAAACACAAATTGCAATATTCGACGCGAACAAACCACATCGTACTAAGATAGCAAAACTTTTTTTTTTGTTATACAAATTGTGATATTTATTTACAATTAGTAGCTTATGTCTGAAGAAATTAGATGGTTTTCCGTAACTCCTCCACTTCTTTAAGAATTTTCAGACAATTGTCCGCTCTCTCAAAACGCTGAAGGAGAAATATATATATATATATATATATATTCTACCCTCCCCCCCCACCTCCAAACGTAATGGAAAACAACTCGTTGAATGTTGCACTCGAATTTTTAAAAAAATGATGCTTTTTTTTGTTGTTGTTATTTATTACTACATCTCTCCTTAGCAATAATCACACTTCCATTACATACAGCATAAATATATTTAAAGAAATAAAGAATCAAGCCCCCAACCGCAATTCTAAGCACTGAAGAACCAAAAAACGGGGAAAACCAACAGGGAGAAAAAGAAATAACAAATGCATTTACATTCAACTCGGAAATAATAATCGAGTTAAATCGAAATGAAATGAAACTGTGAATATTTGTGAAAAATTTTTCAGCTCGTCATTTTAAAAATAAAAACCTGACAGTGGTTGAATTTCATTCCCTTCGTTTTATGATGAAATTGGATTAGCCATGATCGTATCGGGAGAAATGGTACCGGAAACACTTCTTAAAAAAATGAAAAAATATTAACGCAAAAAATGCAAAAATAACACCGATGAATTCGTTTCTCTTTTATGTTTCTCTTCCAAGGAGCAGAAAAGGAGGAGGGGGATTCTTTTTTCTCTTTTTTCAATAAATATGCATTTTTCTGTTCGCATAACGTTTTCCAATAGTACTCGTCTTGAACTGACACTAATACAATTGGAAAAATGTAAAAAATGCAAAGAGATTAGAAACAGCAAAACGCTCGCAGCCTTCCTACAAATGTAGGTATATGCAAATACATCTATATAATTTATCTAAAATATGTCTTAAAATGTTAAATAGATTATAAAACATCGCAAATAGAATTACATTAGAAAATTTGGGACTTTCTCCATATTGTAGATTTACTCGAAATCTCTTAATATGGATGAAACTTTTCGTTTGACTGGTTATTATTATTTTGAATCTCTTTTTTGTTGTTATTTTTGTCGTTCTACCATTGCTATATCTTTCTTTCGTTATTCTTATAAATGCAGGAAAATAAGTAAAAAGTAGTAAAAGAAATCTTTTTATTTTTATTTTTAAATGCTTTTATTTAACTTCGCATGTTTCGCATTTGTCAGACTGAAATTTTGTGATCGAATTTTACGCAGTCCACGAAAATAAATACTTTGCATCTCAATAATTATTCGGATTTTCTTTAAAAATCATTATAACATGACCATTATTATCTCAAATATTTTGATTAAAGGAGCAATGGCACGAATTTCAGAAACCATGTTTTTTAAAAAAAGAAATGTGAATAATTTAGGATAATTTGGTCAGAAATCTATCAAAAAAATTTTCAAAATGAATGACTTAATATGTCAAAAAATCTATTTTTTAGTCCAAAAATTCCATTTCTAAGACTTTATATAAAAGAATTTAATTATAAGTTATATCAATCAAAGAATTACTATATAGAAGCGGAAACATTAAAAGTTATATTTCCAAAAGATTTATAGAAAGGACAGCTGATGAATTAATTCGTCAGATTAGTGGACTAACTCCATACTACAAAACAGTTTTATTGGGACTGCCCTATAATTTTTTAATCGTAGTTCTGCGAAAAATGTCTGCAGAAGACTTCATTCCAAATCCCACTGTTCAAAATTCTATGACCAAACAACTTAAGGATCTGGCCCTTCAACGATAAATTTAGCATGCAACAGGTTCATATCTACACGAATCATCTATGAAATTTCGTTTCGAACTCTTGATATTTTGAGGCTATACCACCAGTCCGAACCGTTTGTTATCCTCTTTTCATACATCTTAATTCACAGAAATTAGAAAATATCGTCTTTCTATTTATCATATAGGATTTTTATCTAAGATCTGAAATCAGAGTTAAGTGAAATAATTTGGTTTTATGCTTGGAATATGATTACGACATTTGAACCGCCGAAACTAGACTTTTCTGCAGTTTCTTCAATTACTAACAGTAGTTGAAATAAGTACAAAAAAAAATCTGAGAAATTCTTTGTGACTTTATGTATTGAATTCTCTCTATCGTGTTTACTATCTCACTTATCAAATTCTTCTTTATGAATTCCCCTTCCCAAAGTTCTTATTGGATTAATCTTCGAAATTTAAATAAGTTTGAATCGATAGTCATCTATCTTACAGATTCGAAATACAGTACAAAAAAAATCTCAATATTCTTTGCCAGCAATTAGAAACGTTAGGACGTTAGTCTAAAAGGATAAATAAAAATTGTTATTCACTTACATTCAAAATTTTGTGGTCCCCCTACTATCAGGCATTGCATTTCCTCAAAATGCAGGATGGTAATAAAAAATTTAATACAAAAAATCGTTCCATATTGAAATAAAAATAATTATTTAAAGTGTTATATGAGAAGAATCTACCTGTCAGCCCCCCCAAAAATGCACAAGGTTTGATTAGAAAATTTGTAATTGTTCATGCGATTCAAAACACAAAAGAAAACAAAGAGATTGGAGATAAATGCAAAAAGATTTGATTTCAGTAAAAACATCTTTCGAAATGTAAGAGAATTTTCGTTGATAAATTTTCCGTTGAAGTAATAATAGTTTTTATATTAATAGATAGGTATAGATGGGAGTTGCGGAATCATTTTTCCTAGGTCGGGACGGGAATTGCAATTTTTTAAAATATTCTAAAAAATTGAAAAATATGCAAAAGTTGCTCAGACTGTATCCCAATCTTGTCTAAATTCAACGATTTAAATCAAGGGACTATGTGGGGATCTTGAACTAGAGAAATAGTCCAGAGAACAGTTAAAATCTCTAATAGTCATCATAAATGGAATATGGAACATTATTATTTTAAATTATAGATATAACTCAGAGAGCAATTAAAATCACTATTAGTCCTCATAAATTGAATGTGGAACAATCCAAAGCAAAAAAAATAAAAAATAAAATAAAGGACATCAAAGATATCAAATGTTTGTTCAAAAGGAATAGAAATTAAGTATGTGGCTTTATATCAAATGTAAGGAAGTAAAGGAAAAATAAGAAATGACACAATGCATAAAATGTCTTATTTCTGTTCGTACTTTGTGTGGTGATGTGAATTTGAAAATCAAATAATACTTCTGTTTTGAACGTGTTTAGAGAAATTCGTGCTCCAGTTGAACTTGGAGGGGAAGTGAAACAATCTGGGAAACTTGTTTTCTTAAGTAAATAAATGACACAATTTTTTTACTTATTTTTTCGTACTTCGAAAGGTATTTAAAAAAATGATTACATTATTTTGAAAATAAATGAATCTAAAAAGAATTGTACTATTTTTTTTATTTATTAAAATTACTTTTCTATCAATGGACATTAAAAAAAGTTTAATGATTACATTAAAACATGTTCAATTAGTTCAAATTTGGCAACTTTTTCCTGTTGATCAATTAATTCAGTGAACTAATGTTTCATTGCTGTTCAATATTTCAAAACAAATAGTTGAGAGTCTTCACCGCCAAAATTTGATTCAGTATATGAATAATTCAAATTTCACTTCTAGGTTCGAAGTCTTGTTTCAACCAAAATAAAATACAAGGCGATATTTTATTTATAAAAATCGCTGAATATGAATAACAAACACGATGTTTACTAAAAGTCTAATCCTTTGTGTGATATAATTTTAGTAAATTTGTGAGGGGGGAGGACAAGTACAAATTTTGGGGGAGTTGTCAGGTTTTAATTACCAATGCTGACAAATTTCGTATCAGCTTCTCCCGGCGTCGCCTCACCATCTGCTTCGGATTACTGTCAGTCAATTTCGCAGCGACATTACCGACTCGACGCCACTCGCTGCTGTGTGTTTTTTCAGTGAAACGAGTGCTGTGTGTTTTTTCAGCAAAACGAGTGCTGTCTATCTATATAAATGCGAGTTACACGAATAATAAAAACATTGGCGCATTAGTGTTGGATGCCACCAGTCAAAATGTACCTCCTACAGACAAGAGGAGAAACATTGTGCTCAGCTTTGGCACATCGCCGCACTTAACTTATTGCGGCTACTCATCCCTGCAAAAATATAATCTAGCTAAACTATAAGCTACTTAAGGTACTAGTTGTAAATCTAAGGATTTTCGGGGATACGGAACTACGACAGCGACTGTTTTTGTTTCTTATTTAATTTTAAATTTTTTAAATAATAGTATAAAAATATAAAAGAAATAAAATTTTAGCGTGGTAAATAAGTAAAAAATTAAACGAAATTTTTTCAAACCAGATTAACAAAATAAACGAAGTGGAAACATTGGAAAGGTAAAGATCTCGCCTCTCCTCCCTACAATAAAGCGAAACTTGGTTAAAACGAAACTGACTAAATCTGAGTAAGAACTGAGTTCATCCAAAAAATAATGAGAATAAAAAAATAGTGAATAATATATTTCATTTTCAACATCAATGATATATTTTAATAATAAAGTTTCTCATAATTTTTCTTTATTCAATTATAAATAATTTGAAGAAAGAAATGATGTCTAAAAATCAGTACAGCAGGAGAAAGCCACAATTTTTAAAATGGGAATCAATCTTCCATTTTAAAAATTTATTTTAATTACAACCTTTATTAAGGCCTTATCTACTTCAAAACATTTACAAAATATTGACAAAATTCTACTATACAAGCATTCAAGCTTGCAATCATGATCGTTGCTTTTTAAAAAAAGAAATGAATAGTGAATATAAAATCATGATTGACAGAGAAAAATATTCTAAGTGTTATTTGAAATTCAAAAGAATAGAAAATTTTAAAAGCAACGCTCTCCCCCTTTTGAAAATCACAAAAATGTGAATTTTCTTTATCTATTTAAAATTAAAATTAAATTTATCCCTCAAATTTATATTTTTAATACTTTCACAATTTGGATTTATAAATTGAGGAAAGAGGATGAAAAAGCTAGTGATAAAGAAAGATATTGTCGGTATTATTTACGTTCAAACACATAGAAGCAATCCCCACCCCACCCCCCGCTTCAATAAAAATCATAAGAATGAGAATGTTGTTTCATTCACATATTATTAAAATAAAAGTTATCCAGCGCCATTACATATTGTAAAGAATAAGGATTGAGTATGAAAATATGATTGGTAAAGGAAGGCATTCTAAGCATTTTTTAAAATCCAGACACGTAGAATTTTTCGAAAAACCGCTCTCATCCCTCTCCCCGTAAAAATCATAGAAATACGAATGTCCTTTGTTTATATACAATTAAAATAAAATTTATCCAGTAAATCACATTTTCAAAAAAATGCGGACTGAGGATGAAAAAATGATTGACCGAAAAAAAAAAGATATTCTATACATTATTCAAAATTCTGATCTGCAGATAACCCAAAATGGAGGTTTCCTGCATACAGGAAATCTTAAACGAGAATGGAGAGTCAAAATATATACTATATATATATATATATATATATATATATATATATAGTTTTATTAAATTCTTTGTGGACAGTTCATGCAATAAGTTTATAAAAAGCATGCCTTTACTTTGATTGACTAAACTCATAATTATTATCTTTTAATTCGCCTTGACGAATTCTAGACTATACATTTCTCACGGTAAATTATGCTTTTTTTTTTTTTTTTTTTTTTTTTTTGCAGAGACCTTCAAACGCTAAACAAAAGGTTAAGATGTGATGTGTTCTATCCAAAGTTTTTGGTATCCAAGAGAGGGAAGAAACGTACGAAAAGGATTATATAAATAGAGAAAGAACTTTTCGCCACAGTTGCACATTTCGACGGGAAACAAAGTCCACCTGTCGACAGCTTCCTTTCGCCCCATTTTGTTGGATGGAGTTCCAGTCTTTCGATTGAAAAGGTCTCCTTTGCAAGATGATGTAACGGCTCCTTCAGTCTTATTTTTACTGTAGCTGAGCTGCACAGAGAAAATAAGAACTGAAACGACTGAAAACTTCAATGTGTTGTTTGAACGATAGAGGAAAGGAAAAGAAAAAAGAAGATCCAATGCCTTACTATGTTTAAAACTTCGTTAAATGTGATATGGGATTTGAAAACCATACTCAAGAAGATTTAAATAAGCAGATTAAAGTAGAATTTATATTAAGTACAAAAGCATGAAATATGATAAAATATTTATCAGACCATTCTAATGTAGGTACATTTAACTATAAAATTGGCTGCCTTTTTAAGCTTTTCAAATATTTTAAAGGTGAATTTTGTAAGATAATTCTTAATTAAATCAAAATTTTTGAGTTACAAGTTTCTATTGCATCTATTTTGATTTTGGTTATAAAATTGTGCACTGTCTGTATCTTTTATTTTACTGAAAGTATATTCAACTGTTTTAGTTCGAAGAAATCATAAGTTTTTTTTTTCCTTATTTCATCCCGATGTACTAAGAATGTTTGTGTTTCTTAGAGCTACGTTATTTATATACTTATTTTTACTTCGAATTTTTGGTTTTGAAGTATATCTTCTAAAATAATGTAGTGTAATGTCTTGAGAAGGAAAACATAGTTTTAAAAGCACACAAGACATCTATTCACAGACATAGACAACAATTAACATTAAACATAAATAAAAAACATATTTAACATTTTAAAATCCTCTGGGGTTTTCAAAAGTAAACTAATTTAAAATTGCTAAATATAAAGAGTTCAGGATCCGGCCATCACATACAAAACAAAACCAAAGTCTCTCCTCCTTTCTTTTTATTCCTTCGACGCCCATCTCACTTCAGTTTAACTTCCAATAAGGCTAAAAAAGTTTCAACAAATTCGGCTCCAGAGCGACTTGACTGTAAATGAGCAGCAGGACGGTACAATAGTATTGCATTATTTATTTATTTATTTTTGCTTTCTTTTTGTAGTAACAGACATGGCGAAAAAAATTAAATGCAAAATATATTGAATATGTTTATTTTATATAAAAAATGTTTATTTTATATAAAATATAATTTAATTATTTCTATCATTTTTTTTAAAATTATTTTTGTATGTGTGAAATAAATGCGCAAGTTTTAAAAACTGAAATAGAAAGTATATTAAACGTATATCTTCGTATAGTATAAAAGAATATGTGAAATTGGTGTTTGTTGCTTTCTTTATCAAGATATAGTGTCTTTAATTCTGGGAAATGAGATTAAATTTATTAAAGATTAATTTAACCTTTCTTTGCCGATTTTAAAAAATTATTTGTATGTGTGTGAAATAAAAACGCATTAAAAAAACTGAAAACTGTGTGGCGTCAGTTTATTTTTCTGATAGAGGACGTAATTTTGAAATGCAGGCAATTAAAGATGGCGACATTTGAGCCGACAATCTTCTTTCCATATTTTCCCGCCACCCAAGGGTAGGGATTTGCTAAAAAAATTTACTATTCCTGATGCTATTATGCTTCTAAAAATATTTACTATTCTTTAAGTAAACACTGGAAATGATGTAACTGCTGACATCCTTTTTCTCATCTAAAGCGATGATGCAATCCTTTTTTTTAAAAGGCATTAATATAATAAATAAGTCTAAAACTGTTACACATGAAAATAATAATGTAACTTAAAAAGAAGAGAAAAGACAATGCTTGATTTTTAAGAAAGGGGAGAGGAGAAAAACGCATACTTTGATTTTTCAGCATAGACATTTAAACTTCTAGCTATTCGCACCATTTTATGTTTGTTTACTTTTAAGTAAATTACGCAACGCCACTTTCAAATTGCAGAGATAGTGGTATCTGATAATTTACAAACTGTTTAATACAGATTCTGGATATAATTATTTATAATTTTGTTAATGAATACTAGAGAATAAAAAAAAAGTAAGGAATTGCTGCATAAAAAAAAAAAATACTGAATACTGAAAATGCTGAAAGAAAAAAAGCCATCAAAATTAGGGAATTGGGCTTCAGTTTAATTTAATTTTTAATTTTAATTTTTTAAATTTAATTTTTAATTTTTAAAATTTAATTTTTTAATCGCCTAAAATCCTCTTCAGAAACAGAGATTATTGCTTTTTAACAAATCCTAGTAAATTGAAAAAAGTGATTTGCAAAACTGGAGTACTTGGATTTTTATATGAATGAAACGAGAAATGAAAGCATTTGACTCTGTAATGATAGAAAATATTTTCAAATAACAGGAGTTTCTATTTTTTGAATAACTTGTAGCAAAATGTAAGCGCAAGTTTTTTATTGGTTGAACAGAAAACTCGAAAATTGAACTCATTCGTCGGTCTAAGACGGATAAACTAGTTCGTTGTAAGTTTATTAAACTACGTCATAGTAACCGATTGTAATAAATATCTGTAATTTTTCAATAAAGTGTAATGAAGGGCAATTGTAGAGAAAAAATTGTTGCAAGATAAGAGACTCAGGTATTTAATTGAATTACATTTGGATTAAGCCTTTTAGAATCCCTAAAGCAATGCAAACCTCGGGCCCCCTTTCCCCTCCAGGCTTTTAGAATGAAATATTTTTTAAATCAATTTTAATTTAATTTGAATGTGAGTAATTTTAAATAGCACATTTTGACAAATTGAAGTAGCAAAACGCTTAATTGCGGATCACTTTCTAAAAATTTTATGTTTCAGTCTATTGTGTATAAGAAAATACGACTAAAATTTAAAAATAATTTGAAACAAAGCAATAAAAAATGATAAAGCTTTTCTTAACACAATCTAAATATTATTTAATAATAATATCAGTTTTTTTTAATTATAAAGCATCACATAATTTAAATTTTTTTTTAAATAACATAATATGAAACTTACAAAAGAAAAATTAATCAGGAATATTACTACAATAATTTTCCAAGATTAATTCAAGCAATGTATGATTTTTGATTTCGAAAGTTCTACTCCATAACTAAACTAAACTCAGTGGCACGACAGTCCATGTGGGCCAAGGTCTACAGTGCCTATATCTGCTTTCTAGACCGAGGGCCCTGAGGTGCAAGGCATATGACCCGGTTAAGTGGCGTTCCTACGACCTGTCCGCCTGCAGACGAGGCGCTCTTTCCCTCCTTGACCCTTTCTTGCTATTTCCTGGTCCTGTCCAGTTTACCGACAAATTGTCGGCAAACTGGACAGGCCCAGGGTCAGGCATCAAAGCACTCCAGAAAACCGCAAGAGAGGATCAAGGGGGAGGGGGGAGGGGAGTGTGTACCGTCTGAAGATTCACGGGTCGTAGAAACACGGCTTTATATGGTCAGCCTAACATAGAACCCCCTGTGTTTAATTCTCAAGCATGCTTGGTCCTCAATTTGTCGACCCACTGAAAGGATGAAAGGCTAAGTTGACCTTGCCCAGCCCGAAGATCGAACCTCGGACCTGTGCGTTGGGAGCGCGAAGCCACCCACCTTCGGGCTTCAGTTCTACTCCATATGGCTTTTATAATTAAATGAAAGCACTAAATCAAATATTTGATCTTTTAGATCTTTCAAAACCACATAAAAACTCTCAAGGGTTTGGGTCCTCAAAAGCTGTAAGGCAAATAAGGAATTGCCTACTTTGCCTATTTAATAATCTTGTCCTAAGCTGAATGAATCAAAAAGTGGGTTAATTCTACTCTTTGACTGGTAGATATTGATAACAATTATTTATGCCTTTTGAGGAGTTTTAGAGTTAATCTGAGAGAAAAGAGACTTTGGCAACTGGAAACTCTTTAATTTGTTCTTACTCTTTAATCGACTGAATTCATATTCTGATAGTAATTTGCGACCAATAAAGGATTTCAGACAAAGATGATTATACAGCTTTCTAAGTCACAGAGTCAGAGAGAGTCTCAGAGATGTTAATAAAGTGTTGCCAAATAAATTTGTAATAAAGACAAATTTAAGAATTATCAAATATTAATACATTTAACTCTTTTTTTTAAGTACATTTGTTCAGGTTCCTGTCAATTACATTACATTTACTTTGTTAAAACTTTATTTATAAACACGGGGTATCTGTTTAAACAATATAAGGTACAAACGGGGATAATATAATCATGAGTCATGGTGAAAAGAAAGGAGGGGAAAAAAACACCCCTAAAATAAATTTTAAGCATGTTGCTTAAAAATGTTAAGGCCAATTTATTAAAAGTTGGTCGACATAATGTTAAAAGCTGCCGACATAATGTGCAAATGCTTAAATCCGTCCTGTTTGCAACAATTGAACAAATCTCTGAGAACGCCGAAAGAAAAGCTAGAAAATTCAGCTCTTTAATTGAGCAATTAAACAGTATTCATCTCCTGTTAAAAAAAACCAAGAAAGCTCTGATGGGTATCATACTTTACATCTTGGCGGCTTATCCAAACATCCATCTTCTCAGCATTTTCAATCGATAGATAAGATGCTAACAAAGTGTATCTGATTGGCGGCGGAACTAAACAATCGCAGAGATTTCCCAGCCTTCCCTCTCCCCAGTCTTCCGGAAGTGCATTAACTGCATCGTATAAACTGTCCTCAGGAAACGTCAAATGTAAGCCACTCTCGGTGTCCAATTACCGTCGAAAAAGTCACAGGAAAGATGCTGGATAAAATGTGTCCAAACGCCTCATGATTCGCGGAATCGCACAAACTTGCGCAGTCTCCGATTGGAGAGGGAACGCCCCGCCCTTTCAGAGACGGCCCCTTAACTATTCACTTGATTTCCTCCGAACGCCCCTAACAGGTAAGTCAGCCTTTGTA
The DNA here is from genome assembly GCA_026543865.1 of Argiope aurantia. Taxonomy (NCBI): domain Eukaryota; kingdom Metazoa; phylum Arthropoda; class Arachnida; order Araneae; family Araneidae; genus Argiope; species Argiope aurantia. The sequence goes on along the minus strand of JAPMOR010046164.1, from coordinate 367,910 downwards.
TCTTATCTTCTCAATCTTTCTTTTGTGCATGCTGTTACCTAAAAATATGAGAGCGATTTTACAAGTTTTATATTAAAAATATCTTCCTAGTTAAAAATTGTTTTCAGTAGTTAAAGTTTTATCTTTGCAAGCCGCAATAATTATTGAAGATTAAAGTTTTGATTAAAGCAAGGAAACTTGTCAACAGGTAAATTTAGAAACTGTCATTTTTTTTAAATTTTAGCTCATTAATGATATTAATGTTGTTCTTAAAGAGTGAAAGGAATGCTTTTTATAACATTCATTGTGTGCCCCTATAAAACAGTCAAATAATATTTTTATGTCATCTACTTAATATATGAAAAAAAAAAAAAGATTGGTGTCCTGTTTTTGCCCTTGCCGCCATTCTATATTTGTTAGTAAGTCGAACTTTTTATAGTTAATCTGGTGTTTTCTGTATATTTATTGCAATATTTTATACTAAAGACTGAGCAGACTGTCGCTGATTAAATTCATTAATTAAAAAAATCTGAAAACCTAATAAAAGTTATTAAAAGGTTAAAAGTTATTTAAAGTTACAATTATAATAGTTTGTTATAATTTTGTAATCAGAAAAATAATATAATTTGAAATATTTTATATCAATCCTGATTTGTTTAGCTTAGCGATAGAAAAAAAAATGATGCACTGATTTATTAATGACGATTTATTTGAACATATTTCTTTTTCAAATTTCATTTTTATTTAAATCCCCATTCCCTTTTACCACGCTTCAATTGTCAGTTTATCGTCAAGACTTCAAATAAAAATTTTATTCTGGGGTTCAAAATTACTTTCCAGGTCTCTGTCCCAAGTATTGTTATAAAATTGTAATTTTGAAGACCAATTTAAATTTTAATTATGTTATCAACTTTTTGAGTTATTTTTATTTAAAAATATTGCTAAATAAATTCTGTTCTTTTATTCCTTTTCTTTGTTTTGTTTTTGCTTTGGATAAAATGGTCATATTAGTAAGCTACCTACAAAAGAATTTGAACTTTTAGAAGCCCATGTGAAAATAATTTGAAAATAATGTGTGTGTTTTTATTATTATTTTGCAGTTTCTGATGCACTTTCAAATTATAGATAATTATTACTTTTAGAATATCAATGATTTTATATTAGGACGTGTCTGGGGGTAATTGTCCTTATTAAGTAATGTACACAAAGTTTAAGAAATTGGCATTTTTCCTCTCAAAATTAAAATTTTACTTAAAAGATGAAAAAAATTATGAAACAAATAAATTTTCTATAAAATTTTCCTCATTCCTTTATTTTAATGACAATAAATCCCAAAATGTTTACACATTATGCGAGAAAAACTGTTTTAACTTCCTATAACTTCCGGAAATGGTTTTCGTGTAGAATAAGTCAACATTATAATATTTTTGAAGAATTGAGTTATTATTTCTTCTCAATTGCCTACAATTTTCTAAAACGAATGAAAGTACGATGTACCTAAATATTTCTTATCCAATAAATGTACACATAAGAGGGAGAGAATTTCTTTAAAAATATTACATTTACATAAAATGTCATTACAATTTTGTCATTTTTTTTTGCTGTATAAAAAAAACATACATTTTATTAAACTCTAAAACTTCTTGAGAATTTCTTTTGATAAATCTCTTCCCGTTGTAACGGAGTTACAAACTTATAAACTGAAGCTTCGCTGAAATGATTCGATTTATCAAAATATTCGAATTAAGAAAGACTAGGTCTAAAAATAACTATATTAAAAGAAAATGACATTTTAAAGATAAGTTTAGTAGTAAAGATTTTTTAAAAATATTTATTGGTTTTAAAGAATATTACATAATAATTAAATAAGCCATAAACAATTCTTATACATAAAGTAGTTTAAAAAATTAATAGTTTAAAAATTAATCATAATTAAAAAATAAATAAGTAATGATAATAAATAAATAGAATGCAGCATTTTGCATATGTTAGTATACATAACAAGAGTTCAAACGAATACCGTATAATTCATAAACAACATGTCCAAAGCTTTTGGGCGAGAAAAAAAAAGCATATTTATATTACCTTTTATTTTCATCGAATATTTTTGTACACTTTGGAAATAATTTCAGAAACAAAAGCGACTTTTTATTTTGAATTCAAATGAACTAAAATGAATTAGATAATATTTTAGCAATATATTCATAGACAATTCAGTGATCAGAGAAAAAAGATTCGAATTACTGACAGAACCGAATTAAAAAGGTTCAGATTAATCCAATTTCCACAGAATTTTCCACTACATGTAAGCATCTTTTATCACCCATTTGCAATGTCCACTGTTATCAGTAACATTCAAATTGACTTTAAATAGACAATTATTAGCGGTCGCATTAATTACAAACATAATAATGAGCGTTTCAATGCGCCTTTTATTACAGAAAGTGGCCCAAGAAATTAAAAACTTCATTTTAACTTTAAAATTTATTACTGAAATTATTAGTTACAGATATTCGAAGCTAAATTCCCTCACTTTATAACGATTACTTTTAAATGCTTTTTTTAAAATCCTTTCTAGGATTATTTAAGGGTTCAATGATAAACTGTGTACTGAAAGTTTATTGACTATAATGAATATTAATATGGAACAAGCATAATACTGTTTTATTTAAATGAATTTTGGGGCAGAGTTCCAACCGATATGATAGTCTTTCGCTCCTTGGAGGAAGAATCCACTATCCCTTTGGGTTCAATATTCTTTTCTATCCAGTTCTAGTCCCCTCCCCTTTATTTATCTTTATTGTCGCCCATTGAAAGCTTAATGTAAACTTTTACAAATTTTTAGTTATTATGAATAAGCAAAAATTTCTTTATATGTTTGTGTAACTAAGAAATTTTGACCCGATTCAGGCCATGTAGCTAAAAGACTAAACAATCGGATCCTCCTCCCCCTTTTTTTTTTATAAATTTGTTAAAAGTGAATGGGCCAGGAAGTTTATTTCGCTAGTTATTATGACAAATGCAATTTCTGGAAATATTGAAATACATTTTTGCTAAACTCGATTTTTATAGATGTCCTTATCCTCCCCGATCGGTAGATCTAGTCCGATGGATATGTTCCGTTTCCCTTATCGATGATCGTATATAATTCAGGACACAATTGAGTGATATTTGATAACTGTATCTGTCTCAAGCTAAAATTGCTTAGGGGCTTATTTTGCAGATTACAGAACTGCTTCTTTCTGATTTAATGAAATTTTACACATTTCTGTTTTTAATTACTATGCACTAGACTACATTACAAGAAATAATAAAATTAATGCATTGTTGAAATTCCCAAAAAGCTTCTTAGCCATTTATATTCACTTCATATAGTTATATTCATTATATTCATTCATATTAGTTTATATTTCAACTCATTGAAGTAAATAATGAAAAAAAAAAAGAAAGGATTCTGTTGATTTAAAATGAGTATCCACAGATCTCAGCATAAAAATAATGATCTTAATAATTTACTATATTATTTGAGATTCTTGTTGACTTAATTCCTGTTCTATTATATTCTTGTTAACAGTTAGGAAACCATTTTCCTAATTGTACAGATGATGGGCAAACAGTCATTTTTTCTGCTGTATGCGGATTAAAATAGCTGTTGTACCTCTTAAAATATTAGGTCACTTGTTTATCGGGAGTAATTCATTTCTTTTTTAATCACACAATATTTTATTGTGAGTAAATTTATTGTTAAAAATGGGACTCATTAATAATTCGCCCATGAGCAGTCGAAACTAATGAACGATCTTATCTTAAAACGGCTTAAGCAGAAAAGAAAACACTTCCCTGATTTTTCATCATACTTTTCATTACAAAAATTGTTAGAATGAGATTTTTTTTCTTTCTAACGAAATCTAAAATTTGAAAATATATTAAAACTCCAGTGATTTTTTAAAAAATCACTGAAACACTTGACTTCAGTATTTTTTTTATTCAATTTATTTATCAATTATTTTTGTAAACAATATTTATCGCATAATTTTGGGTTGTTACCGCGTGGTATTTATAATTAGGACTGAAACACTTACCTAATCAGCTTCTTTTTTTTGGTTTGATTAATCTATCTCCACAGTAATTTTAAAATCTTTTTCCATCATTTTAATTCATTTCGGAAGAATTGTTTTTTCAAATAATAATAGTTTTTCTTCAAACTACAAGTACTCCAATCCTGGAACTTTACACTTCACGTGTGATTTCATTTCCTACTCACGTGTAGCTGCATTTTTGATGAAAGGTTTCATTTTTTAAAATTTGAATACATTCTAAAAGAAGTAATGAAACTCGACAAGAAAAGGAATTGTTTAGAAAATGAGTGAATATTTATCCTGAAAGTAATATTCAACTATAGATTTCTTACTTATTTGTGAACTATATTTTCTTAATTATCAGAACTAATTATTAGTTCCTGTTCAATGAAAAATTTATCTGATGTGTTATATGAAAAACTTATTTTATCAGAAGAAAATTTTATATTCTTCAAAAGTTTAAAACTTATTATGCATGTTTTGTACATGTTTGGGTTTGCTTTGTTGTTGTTTGCTTAAAATTGGATTAACTTAATCTTATATATTTGCTGTCACAAAGTGTCCAAGCTGCAAATATGCGTATTTTTTTTATGTTTTTAGATTTGATTATAGAATTTACTTGCTGTAGGGGAAAAAAAGCTTAAGGTACTCTTTCCTTGGTTCAATGAAATTTTTCTATCAATAAATCAAATATAAAAAATTTTCTGCATCGCCTTTATATTTTTGGTTTAGTAAAATATTTAAATAAGACAAAATTTTTATTCAAATATAATAGAGTTATTAGATGTGCTTCCATTTTTTTTTCAATCTAAAATAGTCTCATTTATATTGTTTTATGATAAAAGTTTCGAACTCTGAAATTTCAGATTCTTTTTTTCCTCCAAATAGAAGCAATCTTCAACAAAATAGTTTCTTCCCTCCACCAATTTTTTTTTTATTTTTCCTTTTTTTTCCTAGCTAATTTAGCAACATGCGGAAAAAATGATGATCATCATTTATTACTGATTTCATTGTTGATAAAGAAAACCTACGTATTTTTATGAAATATTGATACCTTTATTCAACTTATAATTGTATTGCTCCTTTAATTTATCATGTGTAATTCAGTATTTGAACGTGTATTTCATGCTTCAATATAAATTAATCCAGGATAGCAGTTTTCAAGGAAATATTCAATTTTATTTTTTAAAATTCTGTTTAACATCTTACAAGCGTTAATAGTCACGAGTGTTATTTCGTAATTGTTAACTTTTGATTTTATTAAAAATTATCTTAATACCTCACGAGTGTTAAAAATCATGAATATTATTCTTCATAATTTTTTTATTCAAGATTCTCTTAAGTGTCTCATGAGTGTTAATAGTCGTGAGTGTTTTTTTTCCCTTAATTTTTACTTTTGAATACATTAAAAATTCTCTTAATGTCCCACAAATGTTTAGTATCATGAGCAATTTTCCTTATAATTTCGTCTCAAGAATGTTAATAATCATGACCGTTACTTCTTAATTCTCAATCATAGAGATTTTTTAATATTATATACTGGTACTTCAGCAAACACATAAATTCTTCAACTGTCATTTTCATTCATTTTTAACCAGGGAAAAAAAATGGCACTTTTTTTAGCATACAGTAAACGAAATTACAAGTGAAATCAGAGTCATACCTAATTGCCTAATTCTTTTCGTGTTTTTTAAAACAATTATTAGTGTCGTAAATTCCGGGGGGATATAAATATCATAAAACGGGAAAATCTAATAACTTTTTTGATTTCTCGGCTGATATTAACGCCCGAAATGTTTCAATAAAATATCGCTTTATTAATATCATTACATTAAATATTCGACCTAAATATAAAACAAAAGCCAAAGTAAATCAGGATTTTTTTGTATGTTAGATTGTTTTATATTCTTGAAATATTTGTATGATTTAATTACATAATTTTAACCATTTATTTTCCAAGAAAAAAATTGTGTGTTAAACATTCAGTACTAGCAAAATTAATCGATAACTGTTACTTTTCAGCAATAAGCATTATTTATTAATTAAATTGTTAGATTTACATGATAGATTCTTTCCGCAACATTTAATTAATTAATATTTCATTTCTGTAATCTCCGTTTTTTTATTTCCTACCATTTTTGTTTAACATGCTTATTGACACGGGTATATTAATTTCTTGAGTATATAGGGGAGTGGCATAGCGATGGCTGGACAAGTGGAGTATAGATGTTCAGACCATTAGTCATGAAAGGCGGACATCAAGAATATACTATTTTGTGTGTGTTTTTTTTTAGTCGAAAGACATGGGGTTGCGTGGAAAATGAATATTATGCTTAGGATTCCATTTATCTTCGATATATTTATATAGGCTTCCAAAATAAACAATTAGTACATTTATGATTTTACTAAAATTTTGAGTACTGTATTATTTAATTTAATTAAACTGAAATTACTTGTGAATTAATGAGAGCAAGCAGTCGTACAGAATATTCAGTCAAAATCTTCAGTATTGAAGTTTTATCAGCGCAGTCAGCTTATGATTTCTTACACTGTAGTACAAGTCAGAACGTTTTCCAACTCGTAGTGGGAAGCTCATGTTTTTTTTTTTTTTTTTTTTTTAAATATTGTCGATTGCGTTAGCTATTATTGAGTATTCTTATTTCATATTCTTCAGTATTTGCAATGGAAACGTTTTCGCATTAAAATATATAATTAATTATAGATTAATAACTATCTTTTGTTAATCATAAAGAGCCCCAATCAGAATTTCTGGTCTTTCAAATTTCAATGCTGTTCAATTTTTATGTCATTTTCTTTTTAATTTTCATACTTCGGAACAGTGAAAAAAAATTTCTGAAAGAAATAAAATTATGATTTTTTTTTCAATTTATTTTTAGTGAAAATGGATAAGATGCAAAATACTGAATCGGAAATAGTTCGTTGATACAAAAGTTGGAAGACGCATTGGTGTTAGTGCAATCTGAAAAAGAGGCTACATATTTTTCTTTTCCTATGTGCATATTTTTTACCTATCGTCAAGATGCATGTTTGTGCCAATGATTTTGCGATCTAATTAACACAAGTATATTTTTTAATCTATTACGTCTGCTACAACAGTTATAATTTACGGAAATATAATTAATCTCTTGATTATTTTCGACATAATATTATGAGAAAACAATTGCTCAGTTTTTAAAAAAAGAAAGACGGAGATTTGAATTAAGACATCGAAATTATTAAATAAAATTACCATTAAAGTTTTTAAATTCCAAGTATTCTTCGAAATGATACTTATGTAATAGTTTTTATTAATGGGGAATTTTCTTATAGATAGACTAATCGTTTGAAAACGTTACTCATAATGCGATGTGAGATACAATAACTGAGGCACGTGATCCCGCTTTTGATGTCACTGCAAGATAATTCGATTTCTATACCAAGAATAAGAAGATTAAGTATTTTTTCATTGATTCGTTCAGAAAGACAATATTGGTAATATTTATTATAGCTTTTTTGTTTAATTTTTCTTTAATGTTGTTTCGTTAAATGAAGCTGAATCAGTAATAAAGGATAAAATATCTTTTCATTAAGAAAATTGGAGTTTTTATTGTACAGTTGAACAATTGATGCCATATACATTAAACTCCAGGCGTAAAAAAAAGACCATGTTTAAATTAACCATTGTTTGTATAAAAGAATATATATGTGGATACAGATACGTAATGGAAAAAATTAAATGATTTTCACTTATGTAAAATCTACCAATTTCTTATTGTTTTGTATTTTACTTTTTTATTAACATTTATACTTTTTTTTTGTCTTAGAGAGCAACTAAAAATCAATAAATAATGACTTTTCTCTATTTCGGAAGATCTTAACACACTTTCTTATATAAGATAATGGAAGGTTACACAGCATTGTTAATACGGCCATTTGGTGACTTCAGAATTAGTTTAAATTTTAACATAACAGAGCTTTACTATCTTGAAAAATAAAAAAAAGCTAAGAAAATGCTATTACAGCACGTCGAGCTGCAATAGCATTTTTAGTCTAATAACCTTTATTATGGATGAGGAAATATTCGTTTATTTGCTTCAAGAGCAATTGCTTTTATTTTGATCTTGTCAGTTTACCTCTTTTTTTATGTAGTTATTGAGTTGATGTACTATTAAATATAGAACGAGTTTCAATGATCTTCATTAACATATGACAAATTTTCACAAAATATTTATTCGTATATATTTCATTAATCAAGAGAGATTTTATGAGCCTGATGTAGAGAAATAAGATCACAAATGATTGCTGTAGACGCATGTATTACTTCAAAATTCAAAAACTGATTTTCTAATTCTTTATTCCGTCTTTTCTAAATGGATTTTAAATCTTTCGATTGTTTAAATCTTTGAATTTTTTTGTTTTTCAGGAAAATTTTTGATTTTTAAAAAAAATTATATTTTAATTATTTGAAACAGATATAAATCTTTTCTTAAAACTTCTCTTCATAAAAAATCATGAAGTCGTGCTTTTTTTCTCTTTCATTTTTGTACAGTGGAAATAAAACTCAGTTAAATAGATTTATGGAGAAAAGTAAGAAAGCAGTAAATTGCGTTCATTGGAAGTATTATGTTCTAAAATAGTATTTTGTGAAATTTTAAAATAAAAAGTGCAAAAGAAAATTCCTTTGACAGCTCAAATAGCATTAATTACTATATGTTTCCCCTCCTTTTTTTACTTCTCGTATACGAAGTATAGAGAAAATATAGTAATCGTCAAAAAATTCTAACTCGAGATTTTAGCGATTCTCTGTGCTTTAAACTTCTCTGAGTTCGAAAAACACATTTGTGGTAAATGTCCATCTGTCTGCCTGTGAAAAAGATAGTCCAAAACGCAATGAGCTAGACGGGTGAAACTTGGTATACAGTCTTTAAACCAAATTTGTAGATTTCTATCAAATTTGGAGTAAAATCTATTCTGAGGAAGTCTGACAGTCTGGTTGTTCGAATATAAGTTAACACGATAACTTCAACACGAAAAGAGCTAGATAGTTAATATTCGGCACATGGATTTAACATCTATAGTGTAGATACATATCGAATTTTGAACCAAATCCAACAGGAGGTTGACCGTCTATCAGTCCCCACTTTAAGAAATTCTACATTTTGAAAACATTAATTTTAGTAAATAAGCTAGTAATTTTAATGAACAAAGAAGAAATCACTTTTCCGAATACAACATTTATGAAATAAAACTTCAAACTAATCAGAAAAAAGTCATATATATAAAGCGTTCAAAGTCGTTATTTAAAATTAGGTTTATTGTTTTTTCATGGAATACATTCTACAGCTATAAAATAATCGAGTGAATTAAGGCGCTTAAAAATTATTCAGCTTTGATCACTGAGGATATAGGGGAAGAAACGTATTCAACTTATAAAAACGTTAAAAAATAATTTAAAAAAATTCGGTTTTGATTTTAAATTAGACAAAATAAATTTGAATTATAGATAATATTTTATAAAATTATTGATAAAAATTCTAGAGATCCTCAAAAAATATTTAAATACCGGTAGAATTTAAGTTAAAAATGTTTAGATTAGAATAGTTCAGCAATGATAATTAAAATTGCATTTAAATATCATTTAAATATTTTAATGGAAATCAAACCGAACAAAAATGAATTCTAAAACAGTTACTTTATGATCAAATATAAAATTTTTCTCACAGATATTTTTGATGCAATGGAAATATGTTATATATGTAAAATTTGTTTAAAAAAAGAAAGATAATCCAAAATCTGAAAGAAATTTTCTTTATTCATGTATATCCAAATTTAATTTAAAAGGTAGGGAATATATCCCCATGAACAGAAATATTAGTTCCAATGGGTAACAGAAAACAGTGTTCAAAACTTGTTATTCATATTTCTTGCAACATTCACTTTTTGTCCAACAGATTTTAAGCAGAGGAGGGGTGGGGATAGTGAACAACTTGTAGCTTTTACTTTCATGAAATTTACCGTCGCGGGAAATTAAAAAAAAATCATTTAAAGATTATAACACCTATTAATTTTATTGATATTTTTTAGCGCTTACGTATTTATTCCTTGTTTTAATTTGAGTTAGAATCCGCAATTCTTTTTTGCTTTGTCTTGAAATCTTCCTTAATTTGAAGCGAAAGTTGCAGTTTTTATTTTTTCTTTTGTCTTTAAATTCTTCTTAATTTGATCGAAAGTTAAGATTCTTTTTTTTTTCTCTTTATCTTTAAATTCTACTCAGTTTGAATCAGAAGTTGTAACCTTTCTTTTTTATCTGTCTTCAAATTCTTCCTAATTTGAATGGGAAACTGGAAGAGATTTAAAGGCTCGTCCGTTTGCAGTTGTAAAACTGCAACACAATGCAATAATTTCAGAAACTAAGATACTGAGACTGAGACTGAAAATTTCATAATCTAATACAAATAAAGATCGAAACGTTTATTAATCATATCTGGAAATCGCAATTTGAATCTGAAAAAAATAGTATAAAATAAAAACAAGACAATTAATTTTAATGGAAGGAACGCATTATTCCGTTGTGATTCAGAGGAAGGCAGAAAAATTTTTTATACTGATAATATCCAGTTCTGAATCGTAATCGAATAACACTTAGTGTGCATAGTAAAATGATGTAAAAACAATAGAAAAGAGATATTTTCTTCCAACTCTGCATTTGTGGGCAAACCAGTCTCATTAAATTGATCACAAATTGTTACCCATGAAATATTTTATATTGCTCTTTTTTGTTACGTTTCATTTTATTTTTTGAAACATTTTACTTTAACGATCATTTGAAATAAATACTTCCAAAATCATGCACAATGTTTTATAATGTTTCTATTCCTTTTATTATAAATCAATAATTAATAGAAAGCTAAATAATTACTTTTGGAGAAAATCTAAATGTATAGGAAAACATTTTCAGAGGTTGGGGGGGGGGGGGGGGGGAATTGCAAAAAATTACTTTGTCAATGAAAAATCACGCAGGCACTAAAAATAGTTTGCTTTTAATTTTATTTAACTGTATTTTTCAACAAATGTTTATTTAAAATTATATTAAAGTTTAATGTTTGATAATTAATATATTAATCCAATTAAATACTGAAAACACTTCGTATAGAGACCTGCCAACATTTGGGGGCCTTAAGTGTTGTCGGCTCGAGATTATTTGTGGTATTTTCATGGTAATCTAATCTTATGCTATCGTTTGACTTGCGAGGATCTTGAATTCGAGCATAATAAAATAAAACCTACCCTATTTACGCACTATAAAACAATTCTTACGAATCGTGTCCCAAAGCGAAAAAATAATGCTATACACCTAGTGCCTTTCGCCAATATTGAGGTATTGGAAACAAAAAGGTATAAAAAATTCATTTTATTACCTAGCTACTCCATCATAAAACTATATATACGAATTATATATTTGGGAGCATAGATATAAGGAATATAATATAGAGATATAATGAATAAAATAAAGAATGATTTTGAATCCATTCTAGGCGAAATGTGGCACTAAAGATAAAAAGAAATAAAATTTTTGGAAATAAATTATTATTAAATTACATTTAGATTTTTGTAATATATATGTAAATATTCACTAAAATTATGCACCTGAAACATAGATATTACAATAAAATATATTTTCAGTGTTTGAGTATCAAAGATTTCCAAGAATGGCGCATCCAAACCTTGCTATGTCTTTTCCAATTTGGGCGTTTAAGGATTTCTTCTTAGAGATAAACAACAATCTTTAGAAGTTACCAAATTCAGTTTTAAACTGGAAAAAAAAAGTTGAAATACAAGTGAAAAATAATCCAATAGTGCTATACTGGAAGAGTAAATTTATAAGGATCACGTTTCTAAAACAGTATGAAAGAATCAATCTCATGAGTAAATCGAAAGTTTCCGATCCAGTATCTCATCTCATAGAAACGTTTTCAGCCCTAAAGAAAGTAAGCCAAATGGGTTTTAACCCGGGAGCTGTATTTTTTGTAACAGGCTGCATTTAAACAGTGTTTATAAGTATTGATTTTCAATGGGTACTTTCTAACAGTTAACGAGCTGAGTGAACTCTCAGGTAGGATTTTCTACTGATATTTTTAAAAGGTTGAAATCTATCTTTCCTTACCAAACTTCTGAGAGCACAAACATGGGGAAAAAATAATGGTTGGGTAAGTTTGAGTTCATGGAAACTGCACTGAGGCTTTCAGAATTTTTTGGAAGTCTCTAACAAAAAAGCAGAGATATTTTATAAAACCAGTGAACGATTATTATATGTTTAATTTTTTTTATTTATTCATTTTGAGTTGAATATGTCTTGCTAATATATTTTATGTAAAATTCGTCACAAATTTGTATCATGTGATCGAATTGTTTCAGACATTATAATTTAATTTTAAGATTCATTTCAAATATTATTCAAAGTCCTAAAGTGTATACACAAAATTTTGTTTGCCAGAAAATGGAAAAAAAGAAGATGTTTTTAAAAACTCTTTTATTATTATTATTATTATTATTATTATTAAAGAGTAAAGTTGTAAAGTATTTTTCATTAAATTTCTTATGATTTGGAGATAAAAAAAATAAAAGCTTAAAAATAGCTGATATAAATATTTTGCGAAAATTTTAACTCTAATCGCATCGTAATCTAATATACTTCTAATTTTCTACTGAAATGTTTATTTACAATAGCCTAATTTTTTTATAGCATTTATATATATTTCTTTTATACTTTTGTTTCGCCTCCTAAAATTATGAATTTGTTTAAAAATATTTTTCACTTAATAAAACGGGTCTTAAAAACTTTTATTTTGAATCTTAATTAAAAATTTATTGCTATAAATATTATACAGCCCTGTAATCAATTTCCCACAAATTCGCTAGGAACCGCGGTGGTCTGGTGGTAGGGTCTCGCTTTCGGAACTTGAAGTCTCTAAGCTTAAAACACGATTTCACCGAAAAAAATCCTTGTAAAGGTGCATGAATCACGTTAAATACATCGGGAAGGCACATCTTTGGCACTAAATCCGCAATGCTCTTCCGTTGGTGCTGCACGGATGTTTAAAGAAGAGTAGTTAGCTCAGAAGTCATTCTCGTTATCTGATATAGGTTCAAGTTACTTCTTAAACTTGCGCTACTGATGCTTCGAAAGAGAATGTCGATGTTACCAAATTAAACTTAAATTCGTTCACAGCCAACGTCAGTCATACGGAAGCGAAATTTAATCAATGTTAATCTACTAGCTGATAATTCTGTGAAATACTAAATTTTAGAATGTCGGAGATGTAAAAAAGAAGGACATTTTAAGGACTCTGGCATATCAGGAAGTGAGAGAAAGTCTATTACAAAATTTCGTGAAGCAAGGATTCCAGGAATAGGAAATAAGTTGAATAAAACAGAATAAAAATATAAAAAACAGAATGGAGATAGAAGTGTCTGCTTTATACAGATATCCTACATATAGAAAACGTGTCTTTATAGTAAATACACTGCTAAAAAAATCAGAATATCTCTCTGTTTTCGAAATATTGTTATCTCAGTCTGTAAAATCTACCGAATTCGTAGAATTAGTAGTGAATTCGAAGCAGATTCTTTTTGCAAAATTGTATTAATGATGTCAAAATGCATTATTTTCATATTCGTAAAAAACCGTCCGTAGACAGGTTTTGTAAAATTATGCTGATTATTTTCGCAATATTAGATTTGTTAGGAACAGTTTTTTTAGAGGAATGGTATCGGCCAGGGTCTCGGCGTCATTTAGCAGAATTAATAATATATTGGAAAATAAGTCAGGTCTAAAAGGTTAAAATACAAAGACTAGTGGAAAATTATTTCAAGACGTCTTTATAAAATATCTTGACTTAGGAACTGATTCTAAATTACTAGAAATGCTCATGGAATGTCAGATCATTGTCGAATACATAATTATAATACGAGCCGAGAATTTTTTGTCCATAATAAACAAAAAATAACAAGTAAACCACTTATTTGCAAAGAGCGCACTTTTCTGGATTACATTCTGATGCAAGTCGATGCAAAATATATGAAGTCTCCGTTATCATTACATTTTTACAAGTATAGATATTTATTTCTCTCTCCTTCAACCGTAAGACGTGAAATGAGAAAGAAAAAATCGACAGATGGACAGATTCTGTTGGAGTCAATTAATTACTTATCGTTATATTTTTTTATGAATCCTCAATACCGTTTCTTTGCCATGTTAGTCTTATGACTGAAAAAGATATTTACAGAGATTCGTAATGGAAGCCAGGACAATGACACCGACCTTATTGAAAGACTTGGTAATAAAAAAAAATGAAAGTTCTGGAAAATTGAAAAATTGTGGCTGTAGTAGAAACCGGAATCTGAGGACTCTTCTGACTAAATCCACGTGATGTCTCATCCTGTTGAAAGAACATATGAATCAGAAAAGAAGCTCAAAAGAGGAAATCTCTCTCTGGAGTTCCATTAGGAGAGTGGGGTAATGAATTAGAGACAATGAACGCTTTTGCTAGTGCTGGTACTCTTGCTAAATAGAGAATTACTGTCTGCTTGAGATGATTTTGTTGTTGTTGTTCTTTGAGTGCATCTTGGCTGTGATTTTTGTTACCTGTGTTTCGTGTTTTCTGATTTATTCGTGGAAATGTTTCTGTTATCCAGCTAGTACTAAATTTTTCGTGCATATTTATACAGGACGATTTTTGTAACAATATGGAGAAAACGTGGTGTGAGAAGTGGAATCTTTTTTCTGAGAAAACGATGAAAAATCGAGATAATGAGTTCATCGCTTAGGCAGAAAATGGTATAGGTGGAATGAACAGACCAGCATATCACACAGAATAATAATTTCATGGATTGAAGGTCCTAGGAAAAGATTCCTGAGCTTTCTGGTTTACTTTATGTTGAAACCGTTCGATTTAATTTAATGGATGATAATGTTCGATATTATATAGATCATCTTGTTAATGACTGGCTTTTGAAACAGCATAGAGCGTGCGAGTGGAATGTTCAGCATATTAATCCGATAATGAATCGAGTAGAACATATATGGGACAATCTAGGAAGACTTGTCACTTCATGGCCAAGACTTCCTTTAAAAATTAATAGCTAAAGATTACACTCGTTGGGAAATGAGGAAAAACGTTTCACAATTTACAGGTTTACTTCGTAAATTTTTTCCCCAATCCATGTTCAGCCATCTTAACTATTCGAAGAAATCAAAAATCCTAGTGATATAGCGTAAGATTCTAAGATCAATTGTGCTTTCAACTTTTGGAATCTCTTTTAGTACATAAGATAGATTCGTGTTTATTAATCTGAATATAATATTTTTTATTACCCAAATGTTATACTGTTAAGCGTTTCTATAAATATCAGAAACATCCTTTCTAATTTTTCTCAAAAAGGGGGACTAAAATATAGCTTTTCTTTAAAGATTCGATTTTTTGAGCAAAAGTAATTTTATTTGAAACGATTATTCCTTTATGAAAGTAGGCCTTATTATATATTGTTCGTACCAATTATTTCTTTCTTTCACAACTTGAGCTATATCAAAGAATGAATATCTGACTGAATTGTTATCACCTGGCTAAGAGGAAAAGGAGAGAAAACAAGAGCGTGGGCAGAATTTTTCGCATGCTTTTATTAAAACTCACCACTTTCATGTTTATAAGGATAAAATATTGCAATCGATTTGTCACTCACTTTTTCGTGGGTGAAAACTTTGAAACTGTGCACACGTATATTCTCGAGGACAATATATTTATCTTGCTTATTTTTAGCTTTCTTATTAGTTTACCTCTTTAATGTAGTTAAATTTAGATTTCTAATGTGATAAATCTGAGAAAAATTGATTTCCATATTCCGTAATATTTATAATAATAAATCGTGAATTAAAAACTAAAAAAATGATTCAAATTAGCCGCCACTAGCAACCAGCTTGCTAGTTCAAAATAGTGGCCTTCCTGTCTTAAGCAATTAATCGAGTTCTTAGTTATTCAAAACTTTATAGCAATTTTGCAACATTCTAATTAAATGTCTATATAACGAAGTGGCGAAAGAAACTGGCGAAATCGGTTCTGTTATTGTGGGTGAAATAAAATTTTTCTGATTTTTATTCTGTGATACATCCAGAAAATGCAAGATGTTGGTGGGAAGTTCCCTATTGATGACTGACCTTTAAATCATGAGCTTTGATATGAAATAATCAGCTAGAATTGTCTTCTTGAAATTTTATCGCCAATTCTGTAATAAAAAATGATAGATTAAAGATGAATATTAGATTCTGTGATTATCCCCCACCCAATATGCAAAAAAATTGTGGACATTGAAAGAGATCGTGAATACCTTGCATGATATTGGTGAACATTAATTACGAAATATAGATCTTTGGTGTGAATCTAATATTTTTACTAAATCTATCGTATATTGGGCCTTTTTTCCCACCAATTGTAATCAAAATTTGACACAGAAATTCAGTTGTAGTCACGAATTTCTTTGATTTAAGTCGGCGATTCTCAACTTGTGGGGCGCGCCCCCTAGAGGGGCGCGAGCACACTAGAGGGGGGTCGCGGGAATATCCAGGATAAAATATTATTTAAAAAATTGATCAATTGACAGAAAGGAAAGCACACATACACATAGAAAACAAAATACATTTCGACATATTTAATAACTTGTTAAAGTAAAAACAACTTACTAAATCAAAATTTACTTAATTAAAACATACTAAATTAAAAACAAATTTAATAATTATTAGTGACTTCCTTGGGCCTGTCTTTCAGAACAAAACTTTTCGAAGGAAGGCTTAGTATTAGAAATAGCCAATCTCAGTTCTGTTTCTATATTTAGCCGAGATCTGTATTTTATCTTCAAAGAAACCACAGCATAAAATCCAGTTTCACAAAGGTAGGATGTTGAAAATGGTAATAGAATGCGAAATTCCTTTGTTTTTAGTGCAGAAAAATCATCCTCTACTCCTGCCCAAGATTCAAATAGTGATTTATTATTAAATTGTCTTTTAGTTTCGGCACTTGTAGTGAAGTCTATGATTTTTTCTTCCTCATCATTTGAGAGTCCTTCGGGAGTCTTATGAAATGAATCCCTAACCCACTCGTAATTTGCTATCAGTTTGAGGCCAACAAGAAAATACCTTTTAAAATTCTTTGCCAGCATGGCTAAAAGATTTTCAATGGTTACAAAAACAACGTTTACATGTTCTTCTTCAGCCTTGTAAGTTTTAATACAATCATCCACATTTGCAAAAATTGTTAGATTTTTTTGCTTTAAATTTCTGCTCCACAATTCTTATTTTTTACAAAAAGCATTAACTTTATCACTCGTTTCCAACATATGTGTATTTGCTCCTTGGAGTTGAAGATTCAAGTTATTTAATTTCTCGAATATGTCGACCAAGTACTTCAATTTCATTACAAATAAACTATTGCGAAAATTCTCGTCCTCCAGTCTGGTTTCTTCTTCTAGGAAATGGCGATTTCTTCTCTTAATTCATAAACACGTTGCGAAAATTTCCCACGCGATAACCATCTTGCCTCGCAATAAAA
Source organism: Argiope aurantia (assembly GCA_026543865.1). Lineage (NCBI taxonomy): Eukaryota > Metazoa > Arthropoda > Arachnida > Araneae > Araneidae > Argiope > Argiope aurantia. The sequence continues at coordinate 350,254 of JAPMOR010046164.1, read as the reverse complement.
TAGTAACGCTGAATGTACTGAACCCATGTCTTTACAAAGTGAGGAAAAGATTCTCGATTTCAGGGGTCTCATTTTTATATAATTTACTACGGTTACAACCGTACTTAACACAATATTCTAAATAAAAACTAAAGCTTCTCTGTGGATCATACAATGTATCCAGACCCACTGATTCGATTTTTGTTTTACAAGTGTTTGTATACCTTGGAATCTTCTGGACATTGAACGAGCACCATCGGTGCATATTCCGACGCTTTTCCATTCTATGTTTGCCTCGTTCATAAAATCATTTAAAATAGCAAATAATGCGAGCACTGTTGTTTTGAGTTCTATTGGTTTGCAGAAAAGTAGTTCTACAACTGACATATTATCACAAAATCGAACATAAGCAATTAAATGAGCATCTTTATTACTATCTGTTGCTTCATCAAGCTGTAATGAAAACAATTTGTCACGCAACTTCTAGAAAAACTGACACTGTACATCTTCAGTTATATTATCAATTCGACGAGCAACAGTATCATTTGAAAGAGGTATGGACTTGCAATTGTTTTGAAAAATTATCGCCAAACATAGTTTCTGCAATCTCAATTGCTGCTGGCAAAATAAGCTCTTCACCAATGGTGTGAGGGTTTTTACATCTGGCTATTTTATATCACGATAGATTCGATAGCGATAGAAGGATCGACTCGAATGAGACTGCCAGGAATCGAAACTTGCGTTATCGAACCTTTTCCTTCTTTCTATGTGAAAATATTTGCTCTGCGCCTGCTCGAGACGGCATCGGTCGTGTGGATTCCCTTCCACAAACATTGCTTAATTTTTCACTTTTGTTTAGTCATGCTTCTGTTTTATTTCTTTTATTATTCGAAAAAATGTATTCCCGTGTTCTAAATTTAGCTCACCCCGTCTAAATTAACTTTCATTAACGAATTTTTTCTACTTTCATATTCTTTTAACGTTATCTCCCTATTTGGCTTTTATTTCAAATATAATATTTAAATTTTCCCCGCTTTCATTCGCTTCATCTGTTTACCATCCACTTGGCAAAATGCCAAATGTGGTTTCTCGCCAATGTTGACTCGCTTTTACTCTTGTTTTGGCGTTCAGTTAAAAATAATTTAAAAATCAGAATAAAATATACTCAACATGCACTATTGTTGTATACATTTTATTGTAAGCGGGGGACGCGATGAAAATTATGATTGAAAACTGGGCAGCGAATACTGAAAGGTTGAGAAAGGCTGATTTAAGTCGTTTCCTTTATGAGTTGCAGTGCTTATATGCAAGCGAGAATGCTGTCAAATGTTTGAGAAATTTAGTTCAAAATTTGGCAAGAATGTATATTTTAGATTCTAAACTTGTATAGCCAAATTTGATATATTTGTTTTTTGAAGTTATCGAGTTCACTTGTATTTGAACAACCAGACACAAAGACTTCCTTTGAATGGATTCCGTTCTAAATTTGTAAGAAAAACGGTTAAATGGTATCACTACCATTTATTTAACTTTTGCTTCAAGGGAACATTTCGAATATAGAGATGAGGAGTTGCCGTATAAGTAAGCAGGCTCATGCTTCCATGGGGAGTGCAATATTGGTGGTGCTGCTTTTTTAACAGGACCATCGCCGATGACGGGACATACTTCCAATAAGTGGGGGTCAACTTCTTATGAACCGTGCATGAAACGCGCCGTAATAGAAGCTGTACATCATCGCAGCTGTATTATTATCTAGGTCAAGAGGTTATTCAGTTCGTCTGAATTCTGAGGAGTTTTCTTTGTGGCTATTGTCAATTTTGTTTATAAAACAAGGATATCTCTCAGTATAAAAATATTAATATCTTCAAATTCAGTAACTCCATAACTTTTCATTACTAATTATTTATGATGCAGCTAAATAAAATTAAGATTTTTTTTATCATTATAGTCGAAAACGCAAGACTTTTCAAACATTTCATAAATTTAAATTTGATTAAAATATTCAGAATTGCGCATTGCGTTTACATTCACGAGAATGTACAGACAGAGAGACCCGTCAACTAGTAGACGAATTTGATACGGATTTAGGCTTAAGATGTTAAAACAGCGTACCATGTTTATTCTAACTTTGTACGTTTGGTAGTAAAGTGTTCATTTACACTCGGACAGACAGACAGACATACTAACTTTCTATTACTTGATTTTGTTCAAAATTTAATAGAAATCTATTTATTTGCTTTCATATACCAAATTTCAGTCTTCCGTCTCAAATCATGTTGAAGAACATAGAGGAGGGCATTTTCCCAAAAATTTGTTTTTCGAACTCGAAGAGACATGAAATGTGCAGATTCGCCAAACTCTCATGATTGAATTTTTTTTAAATATAATACAAAGCTTAATTTTAAGAATTTGGTATTCGACATTGATACTGCAAAATTTCGGATATACTGATATTTCGAACAGTCGAGAATTTGGCATGCAATTCCAAAGCAATAATTTCGCTTGCTTTGGAATAACCTAATGACCTAAGCTTTAAAGCAATAATTTCACTCTGTATACTTTGTATACGGAGAACAAAAATTAATAAGAACCACTTGTTTTATTTTCTAATATTCGTTATTTAATTTGGAAGCATTCCCTATATTGTTGTTTATCACGTTTATAAAGTTTATTTTCCCTTATTTGCATGGAAAATGTATTTTATTGTTGACGAAGTAGTGATCGCGAGTGTAAGGGTGCAAGCCATAAGATACTGGAAAATGCGTTTTTATCTCTTTCTCCTGAATAAATTTCATATGGAAGCTATTTGGTATTAAAAAAAATGTTTTTTATCACTTTCTTCTGAATATCGTTCATATAGAAGCCATTTGGAATTGGTATGCAGCATTATTAGAATAAGATCTTTTTTTCACTTCTTGAATTCCAATAAAAACCGTCTAAAAGTAAAAATCAGATATATCCCTTTTGTATAACATACTTTCGTTGAACTGAAAAATGTTCACCCCCCAAAAAAAAATCTGGTGGTAAAATCATAAAGCAAATTTCAAACAATTTATAAACTCGAAGCTTTTCTGAGGTTTCTAGTTCCCGAAAGCCAGACAGGTAGACGACTTCCTGTTGACGAATTTTGTCCGATATTCCGTTGAAATGTACAATTTTGGTGTAAAGATAACATGCGAGATTTTATATACTTCAATTCGTCATGTTCCCAAATATGTATTTTTTAGACCCGGATTTGACCTAAAAGAAAGTTTTATTTTTTCACACGAGGAAGTAAAATTCTTCGGTGCAAAATTTCTTAGAAGTTGAAATGACCCTTTGACCTACGGACTGCATTACAATAGTCGTATTGAGCTGTTTACGGCTTACGTATTCGAAATTCAAGATATGCAACATAAACCGAGCATGTTCTGTAGCTAAACGTAATTTGTCTCTTTACTGGAAGGGAAATGTAATGAATATTGAGTTATAATTTGAAATACCATTTTTTATAGAATTATTTTCGTTATTCTTGAATCAGTGGCGATTCAAGAAGTTTAATTCCAAGGCAGTGCAAATTATGTGGTCCCTCTTTCAATAAACTGATTAATTATTTCATATTACTGCCTTCTTTTAACTTTATCATTTTTTCTGGATTTTTTATTTCAGTAACTTTATGAAAATACATACGTTTACATTTATCATGACTCATGACTGTGTGGATACGAAAGTGTACAGAATTTTGTTGAAATATTGCCTAGGTTTTTATAAATACTGTAATAACTATGTTTTCGAATTATTTTAGTTGAAAAAATGCCAATGTCTCACAATTCATAGAATTTGTATTTTTCTAATTAATTTATTTATTTGACAATTAGGCTAGTAATATTTTTTAATCAATTTACTCGCACCCAACCACTCCAGATTAACGGTCCTAGGCTGTTGCCTCCTCGAAAATCTGTCACCGTCTTGAATCACAGTAGTTTTTTTACGAAATATTTTAGAAAGAACTAGTGATAGTTAAGATTTTATATTATGACTAATCGAAATCTCAAATATCCTTTTAAGACTAGCATTTCACCCAAGAACAAGGAAGGTAAGATTTTCTAAGTCATGAAAAGAACAAGTTTATTGGCTCTTTTGGTTATTCGTAAGACAATTCTTCCCCTTTTCCTCATTAATAATATAATATAATGTAGCTTTATTACATAATATAAATTATAAATCAAAACAGCAAGTTTGAATATCATATAATATATTTAAATAGAAGTATACTATAAAATATCCAGCAAATTTTCTAATTCAAAAGTAAAATTAAATAAACATTTTAGCGGTAATGATAGGAATTATAATGCTGAATACTAACAATAAATTAAATTAAAATTTAGAAGACAAAAATAGATACTAAGTACATTAAAATGATACTTTTAAAATGATAATAAAAAAATAGAAACAAGAAATTGGAGAACAATTTTACAAACACAGAAATAGATATTAATAAACAGCGAAATACTAGATTTTCTTTTCATTTTTCATTACGTAATTCCTGCACTGTGTCACTTTCAATAAATAAGAGCGATTGTTCGTTTAAGTGAATGGTATCGATATACAATTCCATTAATAATTTTTGATGTTTTTAAGAACAGAAAACTCTCTCTCCATTTGCATTAGAAATCGGCATGGATCTCCTTTAGATTTCTATTCGGAGAGAACTAATTAAAATTCTTCACTTAAATATTTAATTACCAGAAGTAACTTCTTGAGTTTGGAATTCCCATTTTTTTAGAAAAACGCTTCGAAATTATTCTTACTAATTGAAGTGATCAGATATTATTGAAAACAGAAGTATCCGACTTGAACTGCAATGACATCTCTATCGATACATTTTTCTGAAATCAAATAGACAAATAGAATCCCCAATCGAGAGATCCCAAATTTTCTTCATCAATTTCTGATTAGTCCCATAAATCATCCTCGAGAATTAATCGTCACTTTGAAAAGTTAATTCATTGATAGGGTTACCTAATTTCAAAGAAGATTTATCTAATTTTTATGGTCATATTTGGAAAAATGTGCCAATCCAAAAGGTTTTCTAATTTATTGGCCACTATGTGTATAAGGAATCACCTCTCATATGTTCTACCCGATAATAAATTTGACCGATTTAACATAAAATACTCTTTAGCATAGCTAAAGAGTATCTTGATTTAGGCCTCATTTTTCCTTAAAGGATTTATTGAGAGTAATTTTGTTTACAAACTTTTTCTCTTATTAAGAAAATAAAAGTCAAAATTGCATTTGAGTCCATATTTTTTTCAAGCCGAATATACGTTCATCTTAAAATTTGTTTAATTTAATCACTAAATCACGTGGACAATATTTAATAAAAATAGAACTTTATACCTCATTATTTAAAGTGTGAGGGGAGAAAAAATACAACGTGACATCGAACTTGATATGTCATTCGAAAGGGGATATTTTTATTAATTGAACGAAACCAAGTCAGCCAATTATTTTTCGATTATTCAGCGAAAAACAACTCGTATTTTTAAAAATATAATATCTGTTTTCCATTATTATAACATAAAGTATATAAAAATAAACCAGGATTAAATTTCTTTTTAAAAAAGAACCCAATGTATGACGGAAATACGAGAAATAAAACCTGTGCTGTGATAAAAGATGATGTGTATATAATAATTTATTATTAATCTGATGTATTTGCTAATTCTTAAGGCAGGATTGACCTCGTTTCTTTTTAAGTTTGATTCTCTGAATAATTATAAAAGAAATCTAATCGTTGTTTCACAATGCTTTCATAAAAACATCAGCTCTTGAGAATACAGTTCTTCTTTCAGCTCTGCTCTGTACAATTTGAGAAGATTTTATAACCGAAAAGGTAAAATTTATTTAATATATATTTAAATATTGCACTGCATTTGATAATAAATAATTAATAATATGCTCACTGAACTAATAAAAAGAAGTTAAAGCTCATAAATTTCTTAACAATTCTAATTATTTTTAAATATTAAATTTTAGTGCTGGTTTCTTAGCATTTGTTTACAAAACTAAGCATTCTCATCTTATTTCAAAATGTTATTTTTTAACAATATTCTAAGTTCAGTTAATTTCTTTATTACTAAAGATAAAGTTTTGCTTTCGCTTGGTTTCTATTTTTTAATCTTTGCAATCATTTTGATATCAATTACTGAATTATTTTTGAAGAATTTATTCGACGAAAAAAAAGTTGCCGAATTCTTGAAGCATACTTTCTTTAGTAACAAAAACAGTCCTATGAAACCTCAGTTAATATCTTTAATAAAAGTTTAAAACTAAAAGAATTCAAAATCAATAATCCGCTTAAATTTATATATTAGCAATTGCTGACTCTAATTTGATAAAAAAATAATTGTTGTTGATTATTTGAAAATTTGCTCTAGAAATAGATTTTTCCATTATTCAATTCTATATTCTTCTCTTTTTAAAATAAAAATAAAAAAAATCTTTGAAAAATTGGGCTGGATAATGGTTAAACATATTTGATATGGTATAAGGAACCTTTGAATAGCTATGAATGTTCCTTGTGGTATTTTTTTATACATGTTGATGTTGCTGATGAGGCTTTGGTAATTATGCCTCACTCTTCGACAAAAGCAATTTCTAGTGCTCTTATAATCGCGGCAGCATTTGTTTAGCTACAAGGGATCTTCCGAAGTGTTTTACAGAATACAAGTAACAACATTCTGGTCATTACACATGCTGTACTGTCTTCATGTGCTTAACTCTCTAAACAATATGAGTATTATTATTATGCATAAAAAGAAGACCACCCTAGATAATCGATCCCTCCAGTCAGTCGACACTCTACCAATAAATCAGTCAGTCTATTCTTTGCAAATAAATACTATACAACTCCTCAACAAATGTTGTGTTCCATTTCTTCGTAATAGAAAATATCGATTGCCATTATTTAGCAATCAGCTTTCTATGAGTAACATTTCAATTTCCATGAATCGCACCAAGAGGTAAGGGCAAAAAATACATACTATTGGTTTATGAAGCTTGATGAAGAAAGGACGATTTGCAACCGAATAGTAATTTGTGCTGTGTTTAAATGACGTGTTAAGATCAGAAGCCGATTGACAGTTGATATGGTAACACGTGGACGACCTATGTCTTCACATTCTTTTTTTCTTGGAATCAATTCACAGCTTTGAAATGATATTCCGTTTTATTTCAATAGATTCTTGTATACTATTATGTGCTTTTGTAAACTTCTATCTCCCAATAATTCTCCAAGCATTGTATTCCAGTAAATCACGCTGCTACGATGCTTTTAAACCTCATTTTTATACAAGAAAAATTTTGAACAATAGTAATTTACGAATGAGATAGTAAAACATTCTGTGAAATGGCAATTTCAGTAATTGTATCTCTTTTTTGTATCTGATATCATCAAAGTTGACTCGTATGTATTCTCCAGATTATAGCAGTTTCAATGTATCAGTAAACTTAGCACAAATTAAAACTATGCATTACCTTAATTTTTTAGCAGTGTATATCAAAGCTACTTTTAAAGGATAAAAAAAAACTGCTAGGATGCTTCAAAAAACATTAATTATCTGATTTAGAAATTTTTCAACGACAGTTTTTACATGGGTGAACTCTATAGTCAAAAAGTCATGATTGTTCATCCCTAGACTGATTTTCAGGAATTTTGTTCTAGATTTAATGCATGCTGCAATTTTGGAGTAAAGACCACATATCAAATTTGACTCACCTAGATTTTTTTTAATTATCTTATTTGCATGCGCTCAGACAGACAAACAGAAATACAGTCATAATACCAAAAACTGGAAGTTCTGGGGGATTTTTTTCTTCCGTAATTAGAAGCTTCGAAAGGGTTAATTTTTCAAATCTCGGAGTGGATTTTTTTTATTATTACAATATTTTTACTTATGTAAACACCAAAACAAATACACAGAAAGCAACTAGATCATTCCAACATTTCTTTCGCACGAAGAGTGACCCCACTCCTTTCCCACCTAATTTCTACTCGATATTATGTTCAATGGACTAAAAAATATATCGCTCCCTTTTCGAAGCACTACTTGTTCTTTAATGTATGATCTAGTTTTTTCCCAATTTATTATTATTACTAAAATTTCCAAAAATATCGAGTCTTGATTTTCAAAATTATTTAGTGACGTTATCTTTAGAGAGTGTCTTTGTATTTTTCACACACACACGCAGAAATAGTCAATTTTTGCCATCTCTGGTTATCCTAAAAAATATTTTTAATGATATCTGCTTTCCTTTTTCTTTTCTTTCTTTCTCGTTATCAGTTCTTAGCCTACAGGGTGTCGCCAAATGTTTCAATTCGTTCTGTCACGTGCGTCATTAACCTACACGGGCGTATATGCACAATACTGGTAGAAATCTTAACACATTTTCTAAAAAAATTAAACAAAATTACTGTTTTTGACCTTTTTCGGGCAATGAACCCTAAATGAATCGATAACGAACTAATACCGGTTTTTTTTTCAGAGGAGCCTTAAATGTGTCAGCTTCTTGTTATATAAGTACCGGGGCTAAAATCTTGTCCAAGTTTCCATATTCTTGTTCATGTTGTAGTCCTTCTATCCATTCTTAGAGACTTGCCGTAGTAAGAATATCTATTGCTTCTGGCTGCTCCTCTGCTCTATTATTATACACAGGGAGTGTGATTACGTATATTGCCTACTGTGTCTGTCACTTTTGTTACGGTATTTGCAATAAAAAAGTATATTACTTTCTTACTGTTGAAATATTATCAAAGTAATAATGAAGAGGCCAGAGCAACATCTCCCTCGAAGTCCTCTTCAACGCCTTCAATCAATGGTATCTAAGGTAGTAAATTTGTTTATCTTGACACTTCTTTCGTTTTCCAAAGTCTTTCTGTTTTAATTGGAATAATTCCTTTTTAATACTTTTATACCATACTATATCTTATCAATTGCTGTATTGTAATTACCTCAAATTGATTTTATTCTGTATCATGGCTTATTGATCCTTTAAACTTTAATCATTGTTTTTCATTGCGTTTGAAATTATCTGTAACAGGTTTTACTTTGTATCAGGGAATCGGAATCATTGTTTTTACTACATCTGTCATTATCTACAACTGGTTTTCTCTATATTAAGGTTTTTTAGACTTTTTATCAGGAAGAATTTTGTTTTACTACGTTTGTAAATACTTATAACTGGTTTTTCTCAGGGTTTTTTTTTTAACTATGAATCAGAATTATCGTTTTTCACTTCGTTTATGATTAATTGCCCGAAACTGGTTTTAATTTATATCAAGGCTTCTTAATCTTTTAATCTGAATAACTATATTTTGCTAAATTTCTAATTATTTCTAATTGATTTTATTTAATATGAAGGTTTCTAATACTTTATTCCATTCTTGAATATTAGCTAATTACAAAAATTTTATACAGTTTTTGATCTAATTTATGCAAAGAAACTAGCCCGACATATGTAGATTTATGTTTGAAAAACTGAAAATTTTGGAAGAATGTTTCTTGTGTTTTCATTCCGTCTAACCGTTTATTTCATATTTAGAATTTGATTGATTTATTTGATTAGAATTTATGAAATTGAATTTAATTTAAAAAAATTGAATTTATTGAATTAAATTGAATTTTTCTGAATTTCATTGATTTTCCGTTTAAACTGTCTTTTTTTAAATACCTTTGATTGAGAAGTTAATTTAAAATTTATTATATTAGCTAACCATAACAATTTGAAGCAGTTTTTGGCCTAATTTATGCAACGAAACTAGCCCGACATATGTAGTTTTATGTAGAAAAACTGAACATTTTGGAAACTTATATTATGTTTTCATTCCGTTTGATCACTTATTTCATATTTAGATTTTGATTGATTTTTTTATTGAATTGATGGAACTGAATGCAACTTAAAAAAATTGAATTTATTGAATTGAATTGATTTTTTTAATTTAATTGGTTTTCGGTTTAAAGCTGTTTATTGGCAAAAATTGCAGCCGACGTGCTTTATATATTATACATTATAGTAGGAGAAAGCTGTGCCATATGTAAAATACAAATTTTATGGTTATTATTAAACATTTTCTTAAAAATGGTATGATCTACATATAACATTTTGATCTGAAATGAAAAAAAAGGCCAAATGAATTATCCAGAACGTTTCATATATGTTGGTATTGTGGAAGCAGAATAGCTTACAGAATTTAGAATTGTATACTTAATGCATAATACTTTTGACTCCGCATGCCTGCAAACTAGAACCGAATAAGATTCTGCATATATTACTTATAAGTAATTTAATACTATTATGATGGCTATAATGCTTCATTAATAATTCATACTTGGTAGGAGATTCTAATTTCGGTTCATTTTTCTTTTCTTGGCACTTCAAAAACTAATTTTTTCTAAGAGATTTTTCTCACTTAAGAAAAAAAAATGCAGTGAGATTAGTACCCGATTTATATGAGTACTAAGAAATATTGGCTAGAAAGAGTTTTATAGCCAGGAACAGATGTTATGCTACTCCAAATTTGTCCTCTTTTCTTTCCCGTAACAAATCTATAAACCAATCTTCAGTATCAACTCAATTTTCGTTTATATAATTTCTTTCCCTCTCTATTTTTCCAGCTCGAAAGACTTGCGCATCATCAAGAAAAAATTAGAAGGAAAATGGAATCACCTGATGTGGCTCGAGGAGTTAGAAGGCCAAAATGTGCTCGTTGCCGAAATCATGGATACATTTCTTGGCTGAAAGGCCATAAACGACACTGCAGATTTAAAGACTGCGTTTGCCAAAAGTGTCTATTGATTGCTGAGCGACAGCGCATCATGGCAGCACAGGTATCTGACCATTTAATTTGTTTTCAAACTTTAATTGTATATTTAGAAATCAATTTGTTTAGTATTTGTGATAGTAAGATTTTAAAATCGATTTTCCTCTCACTTCCAGACGTGCTGCAATTTTGAAAACACTTGCGAATCCCCATAACCAATATAATATTTTAATATTTTCAATATTTGGTTATTAATTAATCTGTAAATTTGATTAAGTTTTCGTTCAATACGAATGTCTCTACCTGGTATAGAATTGGAGAAAATGATTTTTCAGAGATTCCGTTACATTCATAGTAATGAATTCTAAAAAAAAAAGACTGAAAAGTAGTAAGTAATTCTTTCAAATATTATATTTTTAGCACATTTTTGTAAATGTGCTTTTAAAATTTATTAAATATTATAAAAATTCCGAAAAAGGACAAAGATATTAAGTTTGATTCCGATATAAAATATTTTAAAAAAATATTTCGTCATACTTACAATTTTATCATTTGTAACTTCGAAACAAAAGTCTTATGGAGAAGTAGACTGTTCTTGAGACTTCTTATAAATTTCGTATGGATAAAAAAAAGTCGATAGTTGTGAAATTTCTTTAAAAGGAGTATAATTCCGCATTTGTATATTAATTTTTAAAAGAACAATTTTATAAACATATCAATACATTATTGCCTTTATTATCATTATTAAAAAGCGTATAAAATTTTCAAGCTATGGAAAAACTTTTAAAAAGAGTTTATGCTTCTAACGACTAAAAACATCTAAAATTTTCAAAAGCAAAATAATAATAATAATGTTAAAAACGACACTAAATGTTTAAAAAATTTGGCTTACATATATTTTCATATTTTCTAGTATAAAAGTGTTTAAACAATTGAAATTGACTAAGAATTTGAAAATGTATAATCTTTAATGACATAAAAATTCTAAAACCTATGTTATGCATGAAGGGAGCCAAATTTTAAGCGTTACCAGGCCCTGAAACTGAATAAGTAATTAAAATTCTTAAATAAACATAAATGTGAAAATATAATAGTAAAAGTTCTATTAATATCCTTTTATTGTTATGCCGGCATTCGAGATTTCTCTTTCCGAAATGCTGAGATCTGTCAAAAATTTGTAAAGGTTAGTTAATATTATGTCATTTGACTTTTAAGAATTTTCCAGCAGACGTAATAACGCGATTAAGGATCGGGTGAACTCAATGAAGAGTCCCGTCTTCAAGACCTGGGGATCATTGTATTAAAACTGGATTCCAACGAAGATTCGTCTAGTATTTGGAGTTGATGCCAATTTCCCTGCAGCTGGTGAGGAGTGAAAATTTGGAGAGTAGGAACTGCTGGCTCAAATGTTGTCCTCTTCATCTGACCACAGTTCAAGCTTACGAACTCAAAATCTCGAATCCCAATTCCATTTCTTCATTATGCAAATATAATTAAGAGTGTTCTCTTTTCTTTTTTTTTTTTCACATGATCTAGCTTTTTCATGAGCAGAAATTCAGTGAAAACATGCTTTTTCTTATTTTTATAAAAAGCATAAAAACGTGGATGTAGCGGAATTTAAACTATTTCAAATGCACGCATCATAATATATCGTTTTTTACAGGTCGCTCTAAAAAGATCCCAATCAGCAGAGGACTCCATTGCGATTGGCTTACGAAGTGTTGCAACAGGTGCACCTCTTTCCTATTTGCCGCCTGGTCCCATTTTTGGATTACCTTTGGATAGTTCTCCGAAAAAATCAAGTAAGTTATTAGAAATCTACTTTAACAATGTCATGAAAGAAATCTTTAATTGTGCGACATTTTTGATAGTCTACTTTGTCAGCTATAGTGAAACTCGGCTATTTTAAAGATTTAATTCAAATTTTTTCTAATTTCCTTCTAATACGTAATATCGTCTATAATTCGAATTTATTTTGAACCTCGAATTGAAAATTAAAAATTGCTTTTTTTTATTGACTTTGTTTTTGTTAGTTATACGTGTCTTGAGTCTTCGACTAAGGACGAAACTGCCATTTGCAGCTACTATTTTTGTTCAGTAAAATTCCGTTTCATTTGATTATTTCTCTTTCAAAAAATTTATAAATTGGACAACTAGAAAAGCTTTCTTACAAAAAATTCTTCTAAAGAATTTGTTTAATAATACTGAAGGATTTAGAATAATATATATGTTATATGGTATGGGAATGTTAATATAAAATACATTTGAATGTTTAATATAAAATTTAATTATTGAATGAATTCTGTTATTCTAGGAACTAGACAAAAGAAAACAGCCAATATCTTATGCAACATTTCATTTTAATAGGTAAAAGTATACAGATATAATTCATGATTCCATTTGATCTAGCCGAACTAGTCATGTCCATGAATCAAGGACTCACATTATATTGAACCACCTGAGGTAGAATCCTGACTTCAGCTTTAAAGTATGGGGACAATTTTCCTCCCTGGGAGACTTTCAGAGGATAGGGCCCACACTTGTGTTTCGTGTTTAAGAAAACCAGAAAATCACCAGCAGCCAGCCAGCCCAACCTTAGCGATAAATTCATTTCTAAACAACATGTCATCTACCAGTCAGGATAGAACTCACAATTTTCTACCTCTACTTCAAATTCCTCTGCCATAAGATTATTTAACCCACGATGAAGATCGGCAAACAACTGTACAAAAAGTTTATTTTAAAAAAATCATATTTCTATAAATGGACGAGCATATAATATTGGTTTATGATAAATATTTTTTTCTCAAGAAAGCAATATTTTTCTCTTTTAAAAAATAATATCCGAAACGAAATATTGAGTAATAGTTTCTGTACACATACGCCGAGTAAGTATTTTATGGGTTAAAGAACTCTTCGAAGATAGTAGATACACTGTCCTCCTTTTTACTGTCTCACGTGTAAAGTGCTCAAAGCAAAAGTAATCGCCGAAAAATTCCTTCTCACGATTCTGATGAATTTATACATTTTAGATGTTTAAATGCTCCGAAAAAAACATTTTTGGAATTCTGTCTTCCTTTTTAAAAATCTCATTAAAAATAATTTAATCAGATTTATTGTACAAAAATTACATTTATATATATACATATATTTTCCGACTAAAGTTTAAACTGGTGGTGGCTTTATTCGTGTATTTTTTGCAAGAAAATGCATCACAGAAATCGAAGTTTCTTCCAATGTCTCTTGTAAAGGCATTTTATCTCCTACTATTCTTGAATCTAACGAATTTTTAAATCTAATTTTCAGCGAAAGAGCAGAATCCAAATGCTCAACAGCCAAGTGAGCGTCTGAAAGTTTGGTTGTTGGTGGAAATAGACATCAGCCTTGACGATTACACATCCGTCTTATACATGCCGGGGCTTGATGCGAAGTGTTACTGGTCTCATCTTTTCTGTTAGACAAATGAACCGACTTCTTCTTATGAAACGGTTATCAGAAGATTTATTCCATAATATTCTTATAATACCATCATTTTAAAGAATTGTGGTATTATTTACTACCTGCGAAGATGCCATCTACAGATTGAAATGCAATATGGCAGATATTTCAAGCAAAGGCATCATATTTGTTCCATCGTGTTGTAATAACAATTCTATATTGAATAAATACTTTGTCAATTAGTTATCATGGTGAAGGTAAAATGTGTTATAAAGGGTAATTTTATATTTATATATTTAAATGACATTTTATTGCTAATTAGCTTTGAAGTAAAGGCTAATATGAAATCAAGGTAGTCTTATATTTTAATACCTTAGCTCGCTTGTAAAAGAAAAAAACAACCTGATTTTATTTGTAAAATGTCAATGTGAAATTTTTTAATAAAACATCATTTCAAATGTTGTTGTTTATAATATTTGGATTTTTTTAAATGCATGCAATATAATATTCTTATATTACGAGATACTGATATTCAAGTTTCAAGCATCATTTTCTATATATTTGCTTAAGTTTGCTTTACTATACTGAAAACGTGACTCTTTGTACATTATATACAAAGTTTCCCTAAAATAAATTTTTAAAATGAAGCTTTACATGAATTAATAATTTCAAGAATGTCATTAACGTTCTTTACTATTATTATTTCAAAAGAAATTTAAAGTTCTTGTGCTATAACGAAAAGAAGCTCACAGTAGACTGTAATTGTAGACAAGTAGATTTGCTCTCCTAGCTGATAAAATTTTCCTTCTTTTTTTTAAAAAAGTTTCTTATAATATAAAATCGTAAGCTACCTTGCGGGTACACTTCTTAGAAGGATATACATCGCAAAGAAAAAATTTCTCCCGGTCGCTTGTAATAGTAACTCGTCTCTTGCTATTCTTTAATAGCTTCTTAACTCTAATTTTCAGTAGAGCTGCCCTGCTCAAATGTTCAGTAGCCAAATAAACCACTGCAAGAACCGTTCTTGAAGGAAATTAACCTCATCTTTGGTGCATTCCCTTGTTTATAGGTATCCAATTCGAAAAATACCCAATTTCATCTTTTCTATGAAATTAATGAATTAGTATCTTTTGATGAAGATACTCCTAGAAGATATATTGGATAATACGGAAACTGATATAATTTTATTATTTATTCTTTTTGAAGATTTTTTTGTGGGGCAACATGGCCATCGTAATTCTTTCAAGCAAAACATTGTATTTCTTTTAGAGTCTTGCAAAAGCAATTGTTTTCTCTTAATTATGATTAGTGGCGAGATAATTTAACAGAATGGCAAGACATACATGAATGGCAAGACATTTAAGCAGTCACGATAATGATTCTAATACTTATAAAAGCAATTGATAAATCAGAATAAAATTAAACTTTATTGATATTTTATATGTAAAAAACGTTTTTAATTTCATATAACTCCTTCTACTTTCACGTTATTAAGCTGTGATCCTGTCATTCGTGACTTGTATATGTTATCAACGTAAGATATCATTGCCCACTGAATTTTTTTTACATTCTTTTCGATAGAATTTCAACTCTCATGGGCGCTATAGCCAAATACGCCGGATTGTAAATGTATTTGATCTCTATAGAAATAATTATTCCAAACATGATAAAGATTTCAAG
Source organism: Argiope aurantia (assembly GCA_026543865.1). Classification (NCBI taxonomy): domain Eukaryota; kingdom Metazoa; phylum Arthropoda; class Arachnida; order Araneae; family Araneidae; genus Argiope; species Argiope aurantia. The sequence goes on along the minus strand of JAPMOR010046164.1, from coordinate 334,353 downwards.
AGAAAAAAATGTTCTTATTCCTTCGTTCTCTTCGTCTGATGCATACAGGCACTCGTTTATCTTTTCTTTGAGAATCAAATGCTTGTATGCATTGCCATTTTAGAAAGTTGATGACAATACCAGTTTGTAAAATTATTTCATGCGGAATTTAAGTTCTCATAGGCTTCATTCGCAAATACGCCACTGACATAAATGCACCTGAACTAATCACAACCGTACTTCATATGACGGAGGTTTCACGAGAATTCTTCTTCTTCTTATTTTTTTTTTTTTTGTTCCTCTCGCGCATTCTCTTGAATGCAAATAAGTTGCAAAAAGACTTCCATCTCATCTTTCTTCTAAACTCATACCCTTTTGAGTACTTCTATCATAAGATAATCTCCCCGAATCTGACAGATGTTCCCAGAGAACCATTATTTTTATTTTTGAACTCCCTTCAATAATTACACAGGAGAAGCTTTTAAAACTTCTTTCATTTGTAGGGCAATTTCATAACTTTTACAATTTCATAACTAACCAAATACGTCACTGGCCATAATGTACTTACATAACTAAGCCTTCCTGGTCTGACGGAGGCTAAAAGAGAACCATTAATTTTTCTTTCTTTAGACATTCTCTTAAATGCACATACCTGATACATCTCTTTTCTTCGAGATTGGATGCTTGTACGTACACCGTACTTAGGATAATCTGCCCAAATGTGACGGAAGTTTCGAGAAAACCACTATTCTTATCTCTTCAGTAGTTTTTTTTTAATTCTTTTCAGTCAAAGTTCAATATCATATGTTTAAGAGCCAAATAGCCTCTAATAGAAATGTACCTCACCTAATAACAATAACCTTCACGGGTCTGACGGAGGTTTCGAGAGAACCACTGTTCTTATCTCCCCACCCCCTTCATGCATTCACTTGAATGCAGATATCCAGTACGAATAGTCACTCGTCTCATCTTTTCCTTGAGATCGATGAATCGACGCCTTTTGATGAGGGTGTGTCCCAGGAGCTCGGTGCTGCCAACGAACGACTAGTATCAAGCAAATAAAGTAACTGCAGATCCGATTATCGACGAAAGGAGTCGGATAGCTGGCGGCCTATCGACACTGACTCTCACGGGAGAATCCACTTTAGCCAGCCGCCAACAACACGGCTGCTAAACCAATTAGTCGGCTTTTCTTTCACGGGACTCCGTAACTCTTACGGATATGGTTCGTACAAATAATGCGGCGCTATGTTCCGCGGAATTACAGTAATTACGTTATTCGTCCAAAAGTTTGACTCCAAAAGAATCACCGAATTAAAAGAATCGGAATTAGAATTTCGAGAAGGATTTTCTCTTGTATTATCCGTTACATATTCTTTGCCATTTTCCGGTCACTCAAGAGGAAATGAGTGACTTTAATTACGTTACTGATTCGATTGTTTTATTGAGTAAAGAACTGACTTTTTCTTGGCGGAAACGTTTCTGATCTAAATTACGCAAGAGAGAAATGAAGTTTTGCTCTTTAATTTTTTTACAATAATCCTATATAAAGATTATTTTTAAATCTTATCGAATTATTTTAATCTGAATATTTATGTAATGAAATCTGTTTTGGATTTATTATTTAATCGTAATTTAAAATGCCGACTGAATAATGAATTTAATTCTTCACGAAATTAAAACAATGGGGATTTTGACTTCAGGAAGAGTTTTCTCTCGTAATGTCCATTGCATATTTATTGGCATTTTTTAAATCAAAAGCAAACAGGTGACTTTAATTATGTTACTGATGTGGTTAATTTACCGAATAAAAACGAGCATTTTTCTTATCGGAAGCGTTATTGGAACAGTTTAAGCGAGAGGGAGATCTCTCCATAATTTTTTGCAGTCATACATATTATACTATTTATATTGATAACTGTTTTATATTTACTTACATCTATCTGTTTCGGATCTATCGTTTGAATGAAATTTAAAATCTCGAATTAATGGGTGCGAATTTTATTTTCGTGAAATTGTTTCTATGTAGAATCAGCAAAATACTTTTTACCAATTTATGATCACTCGAAACAAACTAATTACTATCATTACACTATTACTGTTGCTACGTTTGTCATGTGACTAGGATTCATCTGAATTGATTCCAAAGCTTGTCTTGTTCAAAGCATTTTCAGTTTAATAGAATTTAAGATATGAAAAAACACACACAAGAATCACTTGCCAAGATCTGTTAGATATTTTCTTAGGATTTTTCTCTTCTGTGATCTATTTCATTTTTTTTCTATTTGCTTACCAAGTAATTTACATTATTTATATTATTGTTTCGGGTTCTTTATTGAGTAAAATGGTTGCGGAATATGTATTTTCTTGCAGGAAGAAAATTTTGGCCAGAACTGGTTTTTTTTATTTAACCAACTTCTGCATTTTTAAATTTCCATAAACCAAAATATTAAAATTATTATTATTAAAACCAATTCCAACTATTTATAATTTTATTTATTTTATTTCAAATTTAACTTTTATGTCCATAATTCGTGTGAAGCTTAAAAGCAAGATTAAATAAACGACAGTATGAAAGCCAACGCCTAATAGCGACCTAGTGGTTTAAAACAGGGAAAGATCAGTCTAGACTCGATTCAGGAGCTTCAGTTGGAAGACGAAGGTCTTGGATTCTATTCTGAATGAGCTCTTAATCAGCACTCTTCAAAATGTAGTGAAGTGATTCACGTTCTAGAAATGAATTTCTGCGGTCAGATTGTCTATTGGTGAATATCCTGCGAAACACAAGAGTGACCCATTGCTTCTGAAACTTTACCAAAAGGCAACAAATTTGTATACATTGGAACTGTCTATATAATCTATATATAGATAATGATCAGGTGCTTTAATGAGCAAAGCTTATCAATTTTCCCTCTTATGATGAGTCTTTGATTCATAAACTTAATTATTGGTGTTATAGCAAGTAACAATAGTCTTTCTGGGACATAACGAGAGTTTAAATGCTTGGAAGTATCAATAATAATTGTATATATCTAGTCCATACCAAATTGTTTTATTGATAATGCAAAATTTAAATTTTTTGAAGTTCTACTGCATATTATACTAGTAATTAAATTCTCGGTTTTTATTAGATTGGCTAAATACAGAAAAAAAATTTACGGCGCATGGTATTACATTTTTGTGTTGCATTTTAAATTTATTCTTCTGAATATGGCATTTTAATCTTGTTAATTTTGCAATTCTTATACCAATCCCTTTTCTTTTCAGAAAAATCTGAAAAATCGGATAGCATCTTACCTTCCGAACAGCAAACAAAGTCCAAATCCAGATCCAATGGAAGACCTCCTTCTTCCGAAAGTGCTAGCATGCCAGCGGATTTCAGACCTGGACGTCTTTCTTCACTGGAAATCTTACAACGCATCTTTCCTAATCAGAAAAAATCCGTACTCGAATTAGTTTTACAAGGAACAAATGGTGACCTTGGCAAATCAATCGAACACTTTATCAGTGCTAACGACGCAATGTTCCTACCACATTCTCCTATTCCATATGGTTATCCTCATGATGTGCCTTTTGCCCCAAGGCCAGTACCTCGATTGACACTTGGATCCATCAAATCGGCATTCACCCCTCTTGGGCCACCAGCTGCTCACACAACGACATCTCCAAGAGCCAACGAAAACTCAACTTTATTTGGATCAGTACCTCGGCTTTCTGAATCTTCCTTGTATGTACCATATACCCTCTCTCAACCACCTACTCATCTACTGTTACAGACATGCCCTGCTGGATGCACCCAATGTAGAAGGACGTTTTCCTTTGTATCTGAACCAGAAAGTCAACTAAGTCTACCATCTGATGACCAACCGATACTCAAAGAACCTTCTAGCAGAACTCAAGAAGCAGTGGATCTCTCCGACAGATCTTGGCAAACAGGAAGCCCCAGCGGTTGAATATTACAATTCAATGATGCAACTGCAGAAGAACTGAACTTTTTAATATATTATTCATTTATTAGGTTAAACATTTAAATAGAGTAATTATCTTTAGTCATATTATTATTATGGATGATTATTGGGAGTTTTGAAGATAATTGTAAAACAGAACATTTTGCTTCTAAAAGAGCTGCTGATGAAAGCGACGTTAATTCTGCTCTAAACAAGGTTCAGAACCATATAAGGAGTAGTTCTCTGTAAATAATTGTGTATTAACGTAAATATTTCTTCTGTTTTGATAGAGAAGTATTTACAGCATAAAAACATGTATATTGTCGGTTATGATAAGTTCATCATATTTTATAATAACATTCTTATCAGCATTAAATAGTGAACTTTTCGGCCATCGAAATTTCATAATGATGGAACATTCCTCGAAAACCAGTCACTTCAAAATCCATTGACTTTTTATATAGAGACTTCCTCAGCTTGTTTGCGATGAAACAGAAATTGTCGCAACATTTCCTATTAAAGACTATTACTTCGAAGCCAAGAAGCACTGTATAGAAATTTCTATATTTAGTTTTATTATAATAGAATTAGTATAAGTTTTCATGTATTGAGTATTTTCGCCAAATAGTTTTAATTTAAAACGAAAACGAAATCAGGATGATTTTATATATGCATAATATTTTCTCCTAAGAATTGTAAAGAAAAGCAAAATATTAAATCAGGTTAATTTTAAGTTTATATAATTAAAACTTTAACTCCAACTTCTTTTAATGTTGAAGAACAATTATGAAAGCAAGATATAATTTATATCTATTCGCTTAGAATTTTCACAAATTAGTTTTAATATAAAAGGATAATTAAGAAATTATCGTAATCGTAATATTTGTCTTGTGTATAAAAGCAAAAAGCAACTTGATTTTTCCTTTTCTTTTTTTTTACAAAATGTTCGAAATCATTGTGAAATGTTTTTCAATAAAATATCATTCCAAAAACTGTTGATAGTATTATTTGTCGATAACCATTAACATTATTTGATTAACCGATAATATTATTTGATTTTTTTAAAAAATACAGACGATATAATAAGTTTATGTTATTGCAAACCATACGAAGTTCCAATTAAAGTCAAATTACTTGCGTTTGCGTTACGATTATTAAAAGTAAAGCTACTGATGCAAAAGTGTCAGAAAAAAGTATTCTTAAATCAGAAGTTATCATTAGCTTTTTTATTAACTGATTTTTTAAGTAAATACCGAAATATTATAATTTTCCTTTTTTCGTGTATTATACAAGAATGTGACCTTAATTTGGTATGTAGCTTTTGTTATTTTTCAAAACTCTTTCATCAAAGATATATCTTAAAGCTCAACAGAATTTATATCAGCTTTAACAATCCCAATGAGCGATTATTGCCTGATGGTACCACATTTCAGCCCTGCTGCAAGCATAGGATGGGCTTGGACATTATTATTTCTGTGTTCGGACGGTATAATATCAATACCGGTTTGAAGATAAAACTGTTTTGTAATTATTTAAAGTAATTTATATTAAACAAAAATTACCGAATCAATTCATTTTTACAAATTTTATTTAATTTAAATTCTTTCATAACTATAAAAAACGAATTTTGCCACTAAGCTTTCACTCATTTCCTGGTGTATTCGAATTTTGAAATTATTTCTTAATTATTTATTGAGAAGATTACTAAAGCATTTCTGTTTTTTTTCCTTTCTCCCTATCCTTTAGATAAGGAATTAAATTACATCTCAAAAAGTGTCTTATTGAGTTAAATAAAATTTTGTAAGTAATTCCTACCTTGAGACTTTATTGCTTTGTCCTCACTTTGAAATAGATCTATAACTTTATAGTAAAAACTACACGAAAAGCTTCATTCTTTAATGTATTGTGTGTTTGAATGATCATGTGAACTTGTACACGGGCAGACAAACTGACACTATTCCAAAAAAAAAAAAAAATTACGGACTCAGGAATTTCTAAAAGTAGAGTTTGCAGCATTGTTTTTTTTTGTTTGTTTGTTTTGTTTACCTAGTTAAGGAAGACTTTTACCCTTCCCCTTTTTAATTAAATCGCTGATAAAATTTCTCTTCTTTTTCACCATCCTTGGTGTTAGCTGTTCTTGTCTTCCCTCATATGAAAAAAAAAAAAAAACTGATCAAGATTCGTGTACGAATCGAATCATATATGTCTTTCATACAATGGGACATCGGATGAAAAATCACATATAGAATAAAGGGATGGAAATGAGACTCTAATATTTAAATAATGGAACTGTTACATCAGTTGTTATGCTAATTGGAAAACTTCTGGTACAGCTTCTGTACCACCTACAAGAAATGGTTTCTAGAATTTTTTGTAAATCGGATTACTCCAAAATTCATTGCATACAGTCTGATTACTGGCATTCTGAATCTGGTTAAAAAGGATATCCTGTCTGTTGTCTGTTGTATAGCCATCAGAAGCGTATCTACAGAATTTTCTGGACGACATAATCTGAAGACTTCGTCTTTATAATCAATGCCCTAATGAGGGGAAAACCTCTAAATCAATGTTCAATGGGCCCTTCGAATATTTAAGAATTAGGCCAACCAACACAGTCTAACAGTCTTTATCGAGAAATTTTCACATCTACTCATAAAAAGACTAAAATAAGGTTTTACAATTAAATGGAAGAATAATATATACTGAAAGAAGAATTAATAAAGGAAGAAAATTCTTTTTAGTATTTAGGTGTCTCAAATGAGGTAGAACTAAAACTAGGTATATTCAGAATCTGAAAATTGAAATATTCCTCGCATATCAAAGACAATTTGAGGATTAAATAAAGTTTTCAGGAGTCGATTTCACTCTACTGTTGTTTAAAAAATGATTCTCCATGGATCAACAATCAGGAAGTATTATCTCACATAGAAGCAATAGCAACTTATTAAATCAATGAAAAAGAAATTTCTGCTAAATAATTCGTGATATTACTGTATAATCCCTGCAGAAGTTCTCCTCTTCAAGTGATTAAAGAAATTCTTCAAAGACTTGAAGTAAGCAGTAAAAATTTATCTTTATCAGAGTGGTTAGATTCGGAAAGCTTAGTAGATTTCGTTGCACCCATTTCAATTTGAGAGACATTGAATCAGAAGACATTGAAGAGAGCAATTATTTCAACAATATGCACCCAGCGGAATCAGATTAAGAGAAAAGAACAGAAATAAGTAAGAATTCTGGGTCGTTTAGAGGTTGTAACCATCTTTACGGATGACCAAAATAAACGAGGATGTAAGAAGGGTCTTTTATATTTTTCGAAACATACAAATCAACACATACTTAATGGCACAGCTTAGTAATCAGAACTCGATTTTCCATACAGACCTCTTAATGTGCTGTTAAACAGCACCTGATAAATCTAAAAGACAATAGTACTCTGAAATCTTATAAGGCTTCTAAACCAATGTCTAAATAACCCAAATCTTACTCTAAAATCATAGAAATATTCACCTTTCAGAGATAAAGACACATATTAGTCATCAAGGAAATTAAATCGCTCACAGTTCAGCTAAACAGGCTATCATAAAAAGTATCCAAATCTATCACCTCGTCCCAAGCAGTTTCTTTAATAGGGAACTAATACAACTTTCCAAATAAGATTCGGGTGTTTAGGGGATGATAGAAATATCCTTGCTCTACTTCCGAAAGTTTCTCTAATACCAACTCGGAGGAGAAAGATGAGATCATGATCCCTTTCCAACTTATCTCAAGCGATTTAAACTGAGTATAGAAGCAGGGATGTGGTAGTTTTTGGCAGCCTCAGCATTATTTTAAACTTGTGCTTTCCTTTTACTTGAGAAAACCATCATGAGAGCTAGAAATTGCTTCTTGGAAGATAATTTATGCTAAAACAACCTCACTAGGACGAAGATCCGATTATTGAAGAAATTTGTGGGCGAACACGGAGAGCTCCACCGCAGTGACTTCAACATTTGGTGTCATTTTTTTTTCCAACTTGATGACTACTTTCATTAAAATTAAATCGTTAAAGACCATCTGATTTCTTCACTAGAAATTCAGTAACATTCTCAGGGCCGATTATATATTTCGACTTTAAATAATTTTTAAGCCATGCCTCCGGACAGATTGCATCTTTACCTTCATCCTCGAATTTTTCGGAATGCAAATTTGCAAAATGTTTTTTTTTTTATTATTATTCAAGATATTTTTTCATTTATGACGGTATTGTTCCTTTGTTAGTTCTTTTTATGTTTTCTTTTTTCCTTTATTTTGTTATTGTTTGGGTTTCTTCTTTTTTACTATAACGTTTCATGTCATTTTTCATAACTATTTTACTTTCCTACATATGAGCTCATTTTATAGCCGAGATTTACAAACTGGCTTTTTGGACATTTTTATGCAAAATCCCAATGAGGCCATATATTCTTATTTCGTTTGTTCTTTAGTTATAGATTCTTTTTAATGCTTTCTCAAACATACACAATTCACTTTTCTTTTCACATTTATCCATCCTCTCTGAGTGGGAACCTTATGTGATCCTAAGTGCAGAAACATCCAATGATGCCAAAGACCTGTTTGCGAATATTCAGAAACCCAGCAAGCAAGAAGAATTAAATATGGTATACAGTCTTCAGATCATAATTATAGATATACATCGAATTTTGTTCAGAGTCCTTCAAAAGGAAGTTTATTTGTTAGCCTGTCTTGGTGCATTATAACTGAAAAATGCAACAAACTTGATGGCTGAAATCTAGTTTATGATTTTATCAGCAGATTTGAAGATCTAAATCAAATTTTAGATCAAACTTGGTTTAAGTTGATTGTATATCAGTGTGTCTATTCGTGTATATGCGAAGATGATAACTCAAAAACAAAAAGCTTCATGAAGGAAATTCGGTATGTAATCTTGCCTTCAAAAGTGAAGATCTGTATCAAATTTTTAGATACAAATGATCACAAGCAATATATACAAAATACATGCTTGATCTTCATTGTACTATGAATCTTAGTACAAAATGTGCTATATTTTCCAAATGCATGAGAAGGTCGCGGTAAGAACATTCTGCCTGGTTTTTGAGTAGCATCAAAGGCTCAATGCCTGTGATAATAATCCTTATTATCACATCTCATTTCGTTTCAGGCTAAAAATAGGCAGGTCTTAACAAGCTATCTTTTTGTAGATACTCAAAAAAGCCTGACAAGAATTTTATAGTCGAGTGGTGAAAAATACGAATACCTAATTCTCTGTTTACTTAATGTTCGGGCAATACAATTTTGGCTTAGCACACTTCAGAAAATACAAAAGAGCTTCCATTTAAATTTCTGCTTAACACTATAACCAAATGTAACTATAAAAATATAAAAAGAAAAGAAAAAATCCAAATTTGGAAATTTTTGTACTTTTTTTATGTTGCCACTTATATTAAAAAAATAAATTGCAATGTTTCACAGCATAGATTCGAGAGTAAAAGAAGGATGAAACAGGTTCACTCTAATCATGGCCCAATAGCTAATTTATAAACCATTAGGAATAGATATATAGAACCGTTAAAAAAATGCTGCAAATGAAGTAAAGGATTATATTTTATTTTGTTTAAATCAATAAATGTTCTAATATAAAACTTGCTAAAGATCACATTAAAATTTTAAATTTAATAATAACCACTCTGTGAGATTAAAATTGAGCAAGCTATGTAACTTTGAATATCGCTACTTCAGAAGATTTCAATGGCTTCCTCGAGGAATATTATCAAATCAACAGATTTCATTTCTTAGAGATGGCAGCTGATTGGTTGAAAATAATGAAATTCAAATCTTCACAACTCGGTTTTGATCACAGAAGTATGAAATTTTTTCATCTTTCTTTTTTATTATTATTTAAAATATCAGTATACCATGAAAATTTTGCTAAATATGTCTGACAGGATCAAGGGGTCCTGAAAAGATTTTACTTCTTAATTTTTTCAGCAGTGTATTTATTGACTCGAATAACACAAAAGATAATTCTTTACGTAATTACGTAACAGTTTGCCTAATTTTAAATGTTAAGAAATAAGTTAAGGTGTCACAATTAAACTGCTAACTCTGTATGCATAGTAATTTGAAACAATTGCACAAATTACAAATGGGTTTCACTTCTTTTTAAACAACGATCGTAAGAAGAAATTTAAACGTAATAAACAAGAAAGTCGATATTTTTGCTTACATACGTAATAATTGTTCACTAAAACTATAAATGGTGAATCGAGAAATATGTGGTAATCCATTTCATGACAGACAAATGGTAATCCATTTCACATATTCTCAGGAATTCTTTCGATAACCACATGCACATTTAACATGCGACTATCGAAATCCTCCAGAATTACTTCTTGCATCTTCAAATCCCTGAGATATGTTATAGATTCTGTTTAAATTTTATTTTTGCATGTAACCGAGAGCAAATTGAAAACACGAATAAAGAGCTTGAAACATGATAGTGATATATTTATAATACAAAATTTAATGGATTACGTAATAATAATTTAATAGTTAAATACGCATTTTGTATTTAACTTCACAGAATAATAAAGAGAATAAAGTATGGTCCTGCATCTCTTCTTTTCAGTCGATTTGAACCAAACTTCCGTATAGATTTCCAATTTCAGAATCAAGATTATATATCAAATTTCGGTTATTTAACTTAACGCACTTTTTATTTATCGAGTTCACATACACATGGTTATGATATACAACCAGTTCTTTAATAGGTTTGATTTAAAATGTTATGAAAGTATATCATTTTAATGATAAAGCCATATATTAAATTTTATCTTTCTAATTCATTTAAGCTACCATGCTTGCATCCACCCCGACTTACAGGCAAACGAACTTCTCGTCGACACAATTTGACGAAAATTTGATACAGATCTAAAATTTTGATTTTACCAAATTTCATTTGTCTAACTCGTCCCGTTTTTAAATTACACAGATAAACAGACATACATTGTTCTAAATAATGGCTTTTCTGGACTCAGGGAATTTTTAAAACTTGGAGGTTTTCAAAATCTCGATGTCAAAATTTTAATAATTGCAGACAGAGAAACGATTTACTCTTTAACATGTTTAGCTCAAAATTAGAAATGCATATACTATGAAGATTATATACTAAAATCCATTCATATAGCTTGGTTTCTGTTTCAGATATCGCCTTTCACATATTGTATGAATATAAAAGTTGACAGATCTCAGAATGGTTTATCTCTCTGTCTACATCATGTATAAGATAACAAAAAGTGTATGCCTTTAGTACATATGCTTTTGTTTTATTCATTATATATCTGCTTTATAAATCGAGTTTCGCTTTGAATTTCACAGCTCCATGTAATTGTGGGATAAATATATTGGTACAGTTCCCTTAAAAAGTTACTAGTTCGAAATCAGATACTTTTAGCATAACTGGGCCTTAAACTTTCTTGAAATCACTGCACACATAGGAAAAAGTTGCATTAGCATATTCTCTCTAATGAACACTCAGAGCCTGACTGAGGCAAGGGCCATACGGGGTAGTTGCCCCGGGCCTCCACTTCAGAGGGGGCCCTAAATCGAATAGAAAATTTATTTTACATTTCCTTCTTTAATGAACTTTTTTTAAACAAAATATCAGTACAGTGTAAAATCCATCAGTTTTATGTTAGCTTCTTTATTTATCTATCGAATGAACAAAAAATAAATCTATATTTCGTAAATCCATAGCTTTCGAGGGTGGAATTCAGCTAAATTTTCTCAATTATTATGGACAAATTTGGCCAATCAAAAGCCTGTAAATATTCGACTTTTAATGTCCCAATATTTATCATAATAAAATGAGACTGATAAAATAATTATCTTTCTTAAATAACGAAGTTTGTTTTGTTTGTATACAATAAATGCAAGAATAATTAAATACACCTACATATGAAAATAACTGATGAGAAATTTGCCTATTTTTCATTAAAAAATGTACTAATATTTAGTTTACGAGATTTGGGAGTTTCTTTTATAAACAGATGCTTAAGATAGTTGTAGAAAGCATTCTAATATAAACCTTGCCTTAGAATTTTGTCAGATTGCATTTTAAAATCAATGGTTAAATGTTGTACTTCGAGTTAAGACTAAGATTGTCTTTGGTTTTAAGCTCAAATATCATTTTGAATTAATTAAC